>JANHGC010004411.1:211523-222470 GCA_027560395.1 Boaedon fuliginosus | reverse complement strand
TTTTTATATGTAAAATTTATGAGTGATTAGCAATATTTAGTTCTCTTTGTCTAATTGCGTTTTTTTAAATAAGAAACAGAGGTAACAGATGTAAACAAAGGAACAGAGTGGAATTTGAAGATAGAGGAGCATGACTCTGAACACACTGAAAGGAAAATGAGATGTATTTTAATGTTGTAAGATATTATTGAATATGTATATGAAAATATTTTGATGACTTTTGAAGAATTATATACTATATATTGAAGTTACATCTATTATTAAAAATTTAATTAATTTCAAAATAAGAGGCTTAGAAGTGGGGATTCTAACAGAATAAGAGTATTAAAAAGTCATTATTAATTAAATTGTTAAATGAGGTAATATGTAAGGTCAAATTAGACTTTTTTGGGGGGGAATGTGGTGTTTTAACTCTTATAAACATTGATTTTGATTTTAATTATGGAAAGTGATTGAAATAAGAATTTGGAAATGTGATTAAGCATGATTTAGATCTGTAAGTGATACCCTGAGGCAACCTGGCGCCCGTAATGGGACAATTTGTAAAAAAAGAAAAAATGAATAAAAACTATTTGGAAAAAAAAAGTGTGATTTTCAGAAATGTTTTCCCATTACCTTCTTCTTCCTAGGCATCACTGTCTCAACATTAAGCAGTTGGCATCAGACCTAAGGTAGGATTTGCACTCCTAGCTTGGTGCCTTAAACCATTCCATGCAATGGGCTCTCTCTCTCCACAAGTACAAACATACAAATGTAAAAATTGAGAACTTTTCTACTGAACATACATCTGATTCTTAAATAAATGGCTTCTGTTGTTCCCTCTGTCATTCATTACTATGTTATGAAGGCAGCAGGTTAAGGAACAATTTACACTTTTACCATTGCACAAACACATGCTGGTTAACACTTCTTAAAAATTAACCAGCAACTTCATTACATTCCAACTAAAACAACCCCTCCCCCATCATTACAACTTCCTGTTAGACAAGAACAGCAAATATGGGTTTATTTATCTACTTCTTTTGGTGTTGTGTTCTAGATGTCCAGATGTTTTCCAGCAAGAAGTCTGAGCTTAGCATCGAGTATATATGTAAGAGAGTTCCAGCCAAATATAGCAGTGAAAGTCTAGCTATGTGATATCTCTCCAACAGCCTCCTCATTCAACAAAAAGCTTTTTTATTTGTAGTAGTTTTCATTTTAGAAAGCCATTTCAAAGGCTCATCTAAATATTTGTATTCTACCAATTGAAAACGACAGCTTTAATTCTTTACTTAAATCTAATGTAAAGATTGCCAAACATTTTGGGCTGGTAGGCACATCTGGAATTTTCAAAATGTTTTGAAATGTTTTGGGCACTTTGCCAAACGACTGATGTCAGGGCTTCCCAATTCACAAATTAGCTATGAAGCAGCACATTGGAACTCTTGGGGATACAGAGACTGCTGCATTTTACTTTCATATTTCTTCTTTATTAGAAGGTGAATATAAGAACCGTTTTGATAAATGAGTGAATAACCTCAGCCTATGACTTGACGTTCATCTGTGTAAACATCTTAATTTTACCAACTCAACAGTGTTTTCAAGAATTTCTTTTTTGAGTAGAAAATTAAATTCTAGGCAAGTTTTGATAGAAATATTGTATTCGGGGTTAACAGAAAATGATAGATAAATAATATTTAATTTTATACTAAGCCACAAGTCCTGCTTTTCATGAGATTTCAAGTTCTTTCAGTTGAATAAAACATAATGAAGTGTTTCATGATCTCACTGTAGTGAGAACTTCGCATCAAAGAAATAATTTCCATGGCCCCTTAATTTTGTCTTCCAAACTTTTCATTCTTAGTTTTGAGAAGCAGAGAATAAAATGGTTAAATTAACAGTTAGTGAGTTTTACTGACAGAAAAAAAAAATCCATATGCAGCTTACTTCAAAGCTCTGAGCTATTAGATACATTGTGTTTAAAACCAAGGTTGACATCATCATCATCTACCTTTTAAGCAAGATACATTCAAATATATATTATATGCGTAATACTCTGTAGGAAGTGAAAAACATCATTCTTACACTCTTATTACAGAAATGATCAAAGGTTTTGAGTTAAGAAAATACACATCCTTTTCAAAGTTACAGCTACCTATATACTTTTCCTGCTAATTAATGTTTACAAAATGGAAACTGATTGGCTTTTCATTAACTTTCTACTGTAACTATTGGAAAGTTATATTTTCCATCTTCCATGCTTCAGGCGTTCAAGAGGTCTGGGTGGATCTTCCATGAATGGAAAAGGCAAGCCTGAAGTTCATAAGATGATTTTAACCCTCATTGAATTTTAGATTACAAACCCCTACTAGATCTCCAGCCTTAAATTCCTAAGTTGGTCCATAGCAAGGGCTGCTATTTTTTTTTTGTCATCACACCTTTATTAATGAATCTTAAGCTACACACTTGCATAAGAATTCAAACAACAAAATGAATACAAATGAACAAATGAAAACAATAAAATTAAACTTTGGAAAATATTGTTATTTTGCTACAATAGAGTTCTTCACACCTCCCCTGGACTCTGTCTTTACCTCCCAAGAAATAACCTTAAAGTTTGGGGAAATGATTTATAGCTACTCCCATTTCTCAAAACTAACAGTCCAGGATAGTAAGAGTTCAGCTTCAAGATTCAACAATCCAAGTTTAGGAAAGGATATTCTGCATTGAAAGAGTGCTTCAGTTGATGTGGATGACAATATGAATTTTCATGTGCAGGAATCTACATTCCCAGGTGAGCGATTCCCATGTAGCAGAAGTCTCATTTAGGAAATTCTTCACATGTACGCTATTCATATATGTCAAATGAATGAGGTCAGTGATGGTCTAAAAAGAACATTTCAGAATAAATGAAATAATTCATTTCAGTGGATGTAGACTCCAGTTCTAGATTTGATTTGCTGAAATAAGTGTGGCATATAGTTGTGAATACATACTAAAAAGCACCCTGCCAACAAAAGTGTGTATAGTCAAGGCTATGGTTTTCCCAGTTGCAATGTATGGCCATGAAAGTTGGACCATAAGGAAGGCTGAGCGTCAAAGAATTGAGGCTTTTGAGCTATGGTGCTGGAGAAGACTCCTGCAAGTCCCTTGGACTGCAAGGTGATCAAATTGGTCAGTCCTAGAGGATATCAACCCTGACTGCTCTTTAGAAGGCCAGATCCTGAAGGTGAAACCCAAATACTTTGGCCTCCTCATAAAAAGGAATGACTCACTGGAGAAGAGCCTAATGCTGGGAACGATTGAGGGCAAAAGAAGGAGGGAATGACAGAGAATGAGGTGGCTAGATGGAGTCACTGAAGCAGTCGTGCGAGCTTAAATGGACTCAGGGGGATGATGGAGGACAGGAAGGCCTGGAGGAACATTGTCCATAGGGTCACGACTTTGCAATTAACAACAACATAGTTGTGAATAGACATCTAATCAATTAGAACTTCAACAGATGTGACAATGGTGAATTTATTGCACCACCATTTCCTTAAAATGTAAAACACTTTATCCAAGACTGAGTTCAAAGATACCTGGCTCTTCCAACTTTCAGCCAAGAAGAACTATAATCAGCTCAGTTCATGATTTCACTAGCCTTTGTATGAATTTTGAATACTTTCCCCCCTTAGGACAATATTTTAAAGCATATATAAAACAGAAAATAAAAAACAATCTTAATAATTTTGAAAAAATAGATGTGAACTGTAGGTATCTGTACGTGTTGGAAAGTCTCCGTCTCGTATGGCAAACCTCAGATAAGGGACATTCCTGCAAATACAATACCTAAGTTTATTCAGATAAACAAGATCACAAATCCTAACATAAGAATAAGCTTTGAGGAGGACAGAAACAAATGTTAAAACATTAACCAGAGAGAAACTGCTAAGAAGGCAGGAAATTAAATGTAAACAATCAATGTATAACCTGTGTAATTTGCAACCAATGTTAATCAGTATGCACGAAAATAGCATGAGAAGAATTACTATATAAGAGATGTATGGAGACCAATAAAGCAAGCAATTCTACAACACCCTGTGTAACTCTGTGTATCATTGCTTCAGTGAAAAATGGTATATTCTAAAATGTGATGGGCAGAGAAAGAGGAAAGGTGAATGTGCTCTTATTGAGGGGTGGTGCATATATTGCTGTAGAAATGAAGCAGAAACAGATTTCATTCCATCAAGAAAAAAACTACATCTGTTTGTAACTACAGTGTAGCACTTAGCACTAGCATTTAGATTTGGATACTGTTCCATAGTGCTTTACAGCCATCTCTCAGCAGTCTCCAATGTCAGCATGTTCTCCCCAACAATTGGGGTCCTCATTTTACTGACCTTGGAAGGATGGAAAGCTGAACCATCCTCGACCCCTGTCAGGATCAAACTCCAGGCTGTAGGCAGAGTTAGTCTGCAATACTTGCATTCTAACCACTGTACTTATATGTCATATATGCAGTCTTCATTCAGTGTAAATTATTTAGTAATGCACAATGATGACAATCTCAAAAGAGATTGCAGCTGTCATAACACTGGTCACAAAGCTAAGAATGAAATGAAATGAATGGAACTTTACATCAATTTTATTTATTCCTCAAGACTATTTTTTGCTTTAGATTGGAGGGCAACTGAATATCAAGCTCTCTAGAAACATTGGGATAACAACTCCCATCTTCCCTTGCAGTTTGGAGTGATGAGAGCTAAAGTGCAAAAAGGCTTTCATCTTTGCACTAGAAGAACCAATCTTAAATCCAACATCCTAAAAATGTAGAACCCTATGGTTGGTGTACCGTGCTTGTTGCCAAGTTGCAAACCCTTTTACATATGAAGGGTGAAGATGCCTTTTTGGTATGGAGTGCTGGTAAAAGGTGTTGGTGCTAATCTTAGATCAATGGAAGCAACTTTGAGCACTTATTCCAGGTTTGCTATGGAAGCAAACTACATCAATAATTATCCCCAGAACAGATCATAAATTAAAATCCTATGATCGAAACAAAGGCTTAGAGAAATACCAAATGCATAGCCAATTCTTGGCTGAACTTCTACAGGTTGAACATCTGTTTCAATAGGCAGACTTGGTTTTCTTTTTACACAGCATTTCATGTAATTAAAAGGGCATATAAACAGAAATAACATCTGGGTCACTCAAAACATGATTTTTTTGTTCTAAAGAAACGGATCTGTGAAGCCATTGACGTGGTAAGAAATAAACGTTTTCCTATGGTGCCCCCCCTACTTTTCCACAGTGGTAGCCCCAACAAAGGGGTTCAATAATTGTATCCATCTTCCCCGGAGCAAAAGCAAAAAAGCATCTGGAAACTCCTGGTCAAAGTAAAATGTCATGTTTCCCCCATTCTGTTAAACAGCTTAAGTAAATCAAGTCCTTCACATCTGGATTTAGTATTTATTTAGATCATAACAGAGCGAGGGGGGGGTATAAATTTCATAAATACATCTGGCATAGATGTATGATATTTATGTAGAAGCATGCAGGCATTCACACGTTTCCTACTTCCTATATTTTCGAAGTAGTTGCTGAAACATTTTCAGGTCTAAAATTAAGATACTGTGCTACACGCCATATTCTTCTAAAGTGAGAACTATAAAGGTCAGCAAAAGGTAATATATTATTTTCTCTTCATTAGGAACCCATAATGATGAATCCAACGCAATAGCTTTTATTAGAAAGAAAATCTAACACCAAACTAAAGCTCTTTCGGCAACCACATGCTCTAAATGATTTCCAAATGGGCAAGGAAGGGTTAGGATCATTGTTGTGGAAGAGCTGACTGCAGTCTGATGTTACTATTTTAAATTTCAAAACAATTGGCAGTCTTTTTAAAATGAATAAACACGAGATTGAATTTCAATAAATCTCACTTCTCTGGGAGCATCAATTAACTGTGCTAGCCCAATCAATCCTTACATAATGCCGTTGAAGTGATGGCCCAATGCCTGGAGGCTATGGAGTCTGGATGGGGACCAACAGACTCAAGCTCAACCCAGACAAGACTGAGTGGCTTTGGGTTCCATCTGCTCGGATTATCCACGATGTTCCATCATTAACCATGGGGGGGGAAAGATGTTGACCCCCTCAGAGAGGGTACACAACTTGGATGTCCTTCTGGATCTACAGTTGAAACTGGAAGAGGCACCTTTGCCCAGGTTTGCCTGGTGCACCTTTCTGGACTGAGATGCACTGCTCACTGTCACTCATACCCTCATCACCTCCTGATTAGACTATTGCAATGCGCTCTACATGGGGTTGCCCTTGAGAAGCATTTGGAAGCTTCAGTTGGTCCAAAATGTGGCTGTGTGAGCAGTTATGGGTGTGCCTCATTACACCCATACCACACCACTCTTACAGGAGCTGCATTGGCTCCCAGTTAGCTTCCAGGTGCAATTCAATGGGCTGGTTATGACCTTTAAAGCCCTACATGGTGTAGGATCTGGCTATTTACAAGAGCGTCTCCTGCCGCTGTTCGTCTCTCAACGCCCCAGAAGGACCCACAGAGTTTGCATCCTCTGAATACCATTGGCCAAACAATGTCGGCTTGTGGTCCCATAGCCTTCTCTGTAGATGCCCCAGCCCTCTGGAATGAACTTGCTCTAGGGATCCGGATAATTCCCGATCTGTTAACCTTCTGCCAAGCCCTCAAAACCTGGCTCTTTTTGCAGGCTGGATTAGGTTAACATCTCAAAGTTGTTTTAAGAGTTTTACATTTGTTTTAATATATGATGCACTATTTTATACTGTTTTTTCTGTTGTAAGCTGCCCTGAGTCCCTTGGAAGAGGGCAGCCTATAAGTTTAATTAAAATAACATAAATTAATAAATAAATAAATAAGCCGTACCTAGAAGCTATTACCTTTGCTAGTAGATATCCCCCTATGAAGGCCAATCTGCATGCCTTGCTCACGGAGCTCTTGATTTACAACCGTTTAATTATTGACCTTTCGAAGTTACACTGAAAAAAAAGTAACTTTTCCCATTTAAACTGTTGCAGCATCCCCATGGCCATGTGGTCAAAACTCAGGCGCTTGGCAACTGACTCATATTTATGACGGTTGAAGTGTCATGGGATCAGCATTTACAACCTTCTGAGAAGCAAAGTTAATGGGGCAGCCAAATTCATTTAACAAATGTATTAATTTAAAAAGTGCAGTGATTCACTTAACAGCTCTGGCAAGAAAAGTCGTAAAATGGAGTAAAATTCACTTAACATCTGTCTCGCTTAGCAACAGAAATGTTGGGCTAAATTGTGATCAAGGACTACACGTAGCCTACCGTTCTAAGTAGAGATGAGAAAGGGTGAGGGATAAGCAATCTGTTTTTCCCGCTTTGAGTGGGAAAGCTAGGCGTGGAGTAGAAGTCTTTCCCACAACTTCCACTTCCCTCATGAATTTAAATGAGGGTAAAATAATTCACAACATCTCCTGGCTATTTGTGGAGGAACAGAGGAACGTGAAATCTATTGAAAGGACATCTGCTTCTTGCCACTGCAGGAGTTACGGTTCAAGGAAATCTCACAGGTTGTTGATCGTGATAGGCAGCTATTTTGGGCTGGTAGATACGTTTCAAAACTAAGAATGTGTTGACTGGTTTGCATAGTCCTTTGAGAAAAATTCCTCCTTGGTTCAGGTTTGGATCTTTCACCACAAAGTTCCTACCACACAAGGGATGGGATGTTTGAGGTAATATTAATCAGTATTCAGCTAGAGGGGATAATATGTGTATATTTTAACTTAATGAGTGCAGTGATTCATTTAACAACTCTGGCAAGAAACGTTGTAAATGGTCCAAACAAAGTCACTTAACTGAGTGAGCAACAGAAATTTTGGCCTGAGTTGTAGTTGTAAGTCAAGGACTACCTGTAATCAGAAACAAACCTTTGGTCACTCTTCTTTATCAAAAGCTGGTTGAGGCATCTAGCAGAAAGGATTGCTGCTATGGAAGAGGCCTGGATGGTAGATTTAAGAGATGGTTCTTCTGCCTTGGCGTATAGATTCTATTAAACTGCAGGCATTGCATAGGAAGCAACCACATAGCGATACTGAACACGGAGGCTATATTTTCAGAAAATCAAGTAGTGGAACTTGGCAATTACATGTATTTTCAACAGCTGACTCAACAATGTTTTATTTTTCTTAGTCTATTTTAAGGTTAACTTCCTTGCTGTGTCTTCAAGATAAAAACATAGTCAAAGACTGTATTTGGCTATCTTTGTACAGTGTAACTGACCCCATTCATTTCTCTCCCACAAATAAACACCATCTTGTGTGCTAGCAGCGCATGATCACGGATGCCCCAGTCCTTGACGGCCTCCCCCTCACTCCAGTTGCTGAAAAGCTATCCTTTCCTGCCATTTTTTTTTCCTTTCAAGCGACACAAAAATTAATTATCTGGAGTGGTCGAATTAGGTTGGCACCAGCCTATTTTTCCCACCCCACCCTCGCAACTTCAGGAAAATGGTTTAAAACGTGAAGTTGAGAAAAATGGAATTCTTAATACAGCCTGGCTTTTGTTATTATTAAATTTCTTGTCTGTGTTTAGACAACCTGGCTAACCAGGAAAAGTTCCTTTGGTTCCATGGAAGGTCAAACTGTCAACTCTGAATCGAACCTAATCGAAGCCATCTTTTGTTGCTTCATAGCTGCTTCATAGTTGCCACACACTCTAAGGCGGGTGAGGGAGAGATAGACTGCCTGCAGACCCAACAACAAGCCTTCCCATGGGAACCAAGGTCATCCCAACAGATGGCAGTTGAAGGAGGAGGAGGGGAGTGACTGAGGAACCTGCCAACTGCTTCAATTGGACAATGTGACCTGGGACAATTGGGGAGGGCAATTATGCTATTACCACGGGAAACATCAGAGTTGGTTTTCACTAGCCGTGCTGATATGATGCCTCCAATAAACATGTTCTTTGAGGGACCTACCTGCCTTGGAGTTCTGATTTCTTTCAATGCGTTACTCGGAATGCTGACATAAAAAAGAGGAAGCATTTGCCTTTCAGAGAAAAACTCTGACTGAATAATAATCAAGAGTAGGTTAATTTCTTTTCCATTCAGTTTAATACATTGGTTGATGAAAATTAGGGCAGTAGATCAGTAGTGGGATTCAAATGTTTTTGCTACCGGTTCTGTGGGTGTGGCTTGGTGGGTGTGGCTATGCGGTCAGCCAATCAGGGTTGGTATTTGCTGCAGTCATCCAATCAGAGGTGGTATTTGCCATTTCTCTGAACCAATCAAAATTATCGCTACCGGTTCTCCCAAACCTGTTGGAATTGGCTAAATACCACCTCTGCAGTAGATCAGATTTAGTTAGAGTACATATCCAACAAATATATCCATGCTTACTACTGGTCCCTCTACCATCCCATTATTTCCGAATTCTCTCTCAAAATATCCATAATACATGAGTAGTGCTGTGTAACCTAGTACACCTGAGAGCCAGATTAAATCAGATACATGGGAAATAGTTACATAAATATATAACTAGTCAATAGAAGAAAGAGAGAAAAGTACAAAACATAAACTTAGATCACACTCCTTTAGGCAACAGTAGTTTTATGAAATCCTGGATGAACAAGTTGCATTCTAATTTACTGTTAAAGTCCAGATGCAAGTAAAGAACACCATAGGAACATATGTAAAATATTTTCACTTTAACTGAAGTGCAAGTAGTGCTAAGTTCAATACTACAATCCCACAAGGGTTTTATGCATGTGTACTCTCCATTTCAATCATAAATAGATTCAGTTCATTGAGAAGTCCATCAGATTTGGCCACTGGATATACTGGATCTGCAATAGACCAAGTCTGTCATATCCATTAAAGCATCATCTTTGGGGGATTTTGCTTAACTATTATTTATTCTTCAGCACTGACTGCCACCAGTGATTACCTTGACTACTAAAAACATTTCCTGCCTTTTTTTAGAGAGAATATGTCTCTATCAGAATAAAGACGAGCTGCTTGTGAATGTAGTCTTTAAATAATGATAGCTCTTCCTTAATTCATACCTTCCAAGCTGTTGATATCCAGAGCCAAATGTATTGTAGAGACAGTAAATAATTTGGAAGGAAGGACAACATGAATACAAAGCAGCTTTGCCACTTTATTTATTTACAACTGTTTGTAAAAATGGCAAATTTTTATTCTTTATTTTAAGAAAAAAATGCCGCAGATTAGGGGGAAAAAATTGAATGTATGGGCAGGAAGAGACTTCCTGCAAAAATCTAACCTCAGTTCCATCTTTTTTATTTTGTCAGGAACAATTAAATTGTTTGTTAAATGGAGGAAACTATTTTACTTTTGATTAGAGGAAGATGACCTAACTTGGGTGTCACTCCTGATTTGTGCAAAATGAGTATCCAAGGAGAGCATATATAGACTTTGGGATTAAACTTCTATTTAGTTATTCTATAGTACCTATGGATATAAAGAAGAGAGCCAAGAATATATACGAGGAATAATAGCTTGAGTTTTCAAAGTGGGAATTCAAATTGTGTTATTAACTTCTTCTTTTTTCTGACTGGAAAAATTAATAAGATTATACATTTAAAATCTCCCCACTTACTGGCTCTTCAACAATAGTTTCAAAGTATGTTCTCAGAAAGCCAGGGTTCCTTGAAAATATATCAAGAGTTTCTCAAAAGGAAACAAGCATAGTTGCCAAGTACTGTTTTAAGACCATTTTTATTTTAACCAAAATGCTTTGATTCAGCAGCAGCCAAAGGAACTCATCACTTTCATCAGATCCAATTTCATGGACCATCTGGGTAGGATTGGAGGCCTGGTTACTAAAGAGTGGACTCCCTTTTTCTTTGCCAGACCCCACCCCACTCCACATCTGGATCAGTATTAGGTTTTAACAAATGGCTAACCCTGTCGGTCTAGCCCTCTCTCAAAACTTGTCTCTTC
>JANHGC010004411.1:198043-211338 GCA_027560395.1 Boaedon fuliginosus | reverse complement strand
ACGGCCTCCTGCAACCTTCTGCCAGTGAAAATGGAGCTTGCGAGGGCCACCTGTGGCCTTCCTGAGTTCCACCAAATTATGCCAGAATACTTTGGCTCAAAATTAAGGTGGCCACCTGGCTATGCCCTTTGTTTCTGTGTGTTTTATTTTGAATGATAATAAATGTTTTCCTCCAAGAGAGCTGGCTGGCAGCTACTTTTTTAAAAAACAAGAAGGAGAGAAAATAGAAGTTTTCTTATTTCTTTTGTTTCAGTGGATGAACCACATAATTTTCCATTTCCCCTTAGAAGAAAAAGCTGGAAAATGAATCAGAAAGATAAATCCATTCATTTTAACAACAGAGCAATAAAGATGGAAAACTAATTTGCTGAGCATACCAAAGCCTTTGTGGGAAATTATATTATTGAACATTCCAGTGGACAATTGTTTTGTATGTTTACTGAACTCACTGTTCAGTTTCAATTACACAATAGCAATCCCAACCTTGCTATAATTGAGCATGTTTTGTGTTGGAGCATCTGGCAAGAGCATGTTTTGTGTTGGAGCATCTGGCATCCTATACTGTTACAAGTATAGGAAGCCAGTTCGGTTCATGTTCCAGGAATATATAAGAAACTTCCAGAATGAGAACATTAGAGTTTCCTGGGAACCTGTTCACTGTCTCAGAACTAAGGCATTAGACATAACTATTCAGTATGTAGATGAGCAAAATAGGATGGTTCCAGCAAAAGTCACCACATGATGAGATGGGTAGCAAACAAATCTAATAAAGTAAAAAATAAAAATAAACAATCATTGTGCTCTTGGCTACCTTTCTGCAAGTGATATCTTTATCGTGGAATGTGAGGATAACCTTGGGGATGAAAGGATGGGATGCCGAACAGAAACAAGAGAAGAAGGAGATGCCAATGGATTAACAGCCAGAGGAAGAAACTTAGGAA
The DNA here is from genome assembly GCA_027560395.1 of Boaedon fuliginosus. Classification (NCBI taxonomy): domain Eukaryota; kingdom Metazoa; phylum Chordata; class Lepidosauria; order Squamata; family Lamprophiidae; genus Boaedon; species Boaedon fuliginosus. The sequence goes on along the minus strand of JANHGC010004411.1, from coordinate 210,397 downwards.
GGACCCAATATAATTAATTAGGTTGGTTAAAAGTGGCTGTGAGAAGTTTCTACCTTCAGACTTGAAAGATTTTGTTAATGAGCCTAAAATTAGTAGAATTAGATCATTTAGTTGTGATTTCAGAATTCTCCACTAATCTTGCTGGTTTTGGAATCTGGGAGTTGTAACCAAAACACACTTGGAGGGCAATACATCACTGATGTTATTAATCCACCCCATCCTTTCCCATTCAATTTCAACTTCCCAACTAACTGAGGGCGGGGGGGCGGGGAGTTTCTCATGGAAAACAAATATCTTTTCTATGAGAATTGATCATGTTTGTCCAATTCCAGTTAGAAGCCTCTCATTACTGCTTCTTCTTTGGAAGTTATCATAATTAAGCACAGCAAGGAAAAAGGATTTATTGACACCAATGTCATGTCATAAAACATCATTATTTATTTCTAGCTATTACATATATATTCCCCCTCTGAGTGTCCAGCAAATGATGGAAATTTAAATTTCCAGGTTTATTCCAAAACTTACAAATTGTCCAAATCCTATCATAATACATATGTGGCTCCAAGCAGTGTTTCTAAACCAAATATTGTGAAATCAGATTATTTTTTTTTCAGCTATTTTGACAATTCAATTGTTGTAGCTCCTAATTATTTATTGAGAAATTATGGGGAAACAGTTGCCAGTTTATTTTATAATCTACGTATCTCATTAATTAAGCCCCAATATTTGCAATATTTTCTGATTCTGATTGGGCTACACTACTCTCACTTGATATTGGCGCATCTATTTCTTCAACTACTATAATGTTCTAGAAGTTGGTCCCACGGAAATCCAAAGTCACATAAAATAATTACATAGTCATTCTGGAAGCACTTTGTCAACATTCTGGTCATACCAATACTTTAGAGAATCAAACCTATTCTTTAAATTCCAATGTGCAATTTTTGCTACATAATCATATCTTGTCTTTATAATTTGTCTGGGCAATTTTGCCATATCTGCTTATTAGGTGATCAACAGTCTTTGTTTTTCTCTTTGCCTAATGTACATTTGCTGCTGTTTCCTGTTTCTTGAATTTTTGTTTTCATGGCATTTCTTGATATATTTTGTTCTTGGTCTACAATTACTAATCCTTCCACTTCCTTCTTAATGGTCCAATTTGAAGCCATTGGTAAGTTTTGTTATTGCAGAACGCATCTTCCGTTCTTTCGACGTATTGACTATGCCGAGTGTATCTCTCCAATATTTTTTTTGCTGTTCAGTTTTGTATGCTGCCTTTGATTCAAATTGTGTTCCTTATAAACACTTCTAAGCATCCTCCTGCTTGCTTTTATGTATTAAGACCTCTATTTCCATCACTCTGGTATATTTGTTGGCTGGCGGGTCCCCGAGCTAAGGCCTTCTCTGTGGCGGCGCCGGTCCTCTGGAACCAACTCCCTGTGGAGATTAGAACTATTCCCAACTTGTTGGCCTTTCACAGAGCCACCAAGACTTGGCTCTGTAAGCAGGCCTGGAATTGATGTTTCCTCCCCTCCCCCCCATTTCTTTGGATGATCTGTGATTGTTGTATGGATGGTTATTTAGTAATTTTTATATATTATATTGCAAAATGTATTTTATCGTTGTAAGCCGCCTCGAGTTCCCCTTGATTGGGGAAGAGAGGCAGGGTATAAATTGAAATAAATAAAGAAATAAAATAAATAAATATTTCAGCCAACTACAACCATTCCATTTTCTGTGGCTGTTGCAAGTGATCTATGCCTCTTTGGGGTGGTGGTACATGATGAGTTGCAATATATTTGGGAGTTTTGAAATCTAAAGTACATAGTTAAGATTGTATCTAGCCAAAAATATGTTGTGTATAGTGTTCAAGGAGCCACCTATGTATTAATGGCTTTAATTTTATTACTGGTATTCATACTAGATTTAAAAATATTTCTAAATTATTTTACCTATTTGGTGCTGGGTTTCTTTGTCGATTCAGCATGCAAAAGATTATTTATTCTGCTCTATAGTCAATGCTTTGATGCTAGGACCATTCTATAACTTAATTTAATTCTATCTGAATATTAATTTTTTGTCCTTTTTTATTTCAGTGTTGTATGCGCATCTAATCCAAATTCTATTAAAAATTTGAATGTATTTAAAAGTGATTATATTTCTCTAAATGATTTATACATAGTTTCAAATCATCCATGGGGAGCATTATATATTATCTCTGTGTCTACAATTTTTTCAAGATATGCATATATTTTTTCTTTTGTGGTGTTTTTTTTTTAAAGATCAACTGGCTTTGTGGGGTTTTTTGCACTGCTTTTCAGTTTCTTCCCCTCCCAACTTTAAATGTATTTTTTTGCACCACTTTCCTTTTAAATTTGAAAACCAGGCTACATAAATCCTGTACTACCTAAAATATTTGGATGTTGGACGGGCAGCTGAGTACATTATTTTTCTCCGGGTACAATAGGTCCCCTATGGTGTTTTCAACATTTCAAGGTTGGCAATGTTGCTTAAACATCTGGGTCAGTTTTAAACTGTTCCATATGGTTTGTTCCATGAAAACGGGTAATATGAAAGTGTCCTTATTCTTAACGAGACAATCTGCTCATTTTGCCAAGTTAATGTTGTATGTCAGAATTAATTTTTGTATGTTGCAGAGAATTATTTCTTGACCTTGGCAACTTTAAGATGTGTGGATTTCAATGCTGGCAGAGGAATTCTGGGAGTTGAAGTCCAGGCATCTTAATGTTATTAGACTTGAAAAACACTCGTATAAAGTCCATCAGTTACTCTTTGTTGTTATACAGTTCCCTTATATAATTATAGGGGCATGTTTATAAATAAAATATTGGTTATATTTAGATGTCACTCTTGTTCTTCAAAAATCTCTCCTGAAGTATCCATTCACAGAAGCTATCCAAAAAGAATGACCCACTGCAGCCAAACATGGCCCTAATTTATGCTCCATTGGTCAATGCCAAATATTAACTCTGAAACTTATGTCAAGATTTATGACCCTTAAAACAGGTGAAAAAACGAGTGACTTGTTATACACAGACTGAATTTTTCTCACATCTAAATAAATGCAGACTGCCCAAAATAAATAGCATTTCTAAGTATTACATTTGGCCCATGATTCTAGTTTTAGCAGTGAGCTAATAATCTTTCAAAATCTCCTTGGGCTAATAAAGTAAAAAAGGTGCAAAGGATTTACAGCCTGCTTCTTCTCTATTTAAACACTTTGCTTGGACTTCTATGCATATGACGTTGATGCTTTCCTTAGATTCCCCCAAATACTTTTTCCCAAGCAACATGTTTTAATATCTAGATATTGGGACTTGCCTTTGTTAATTTTAGGAAGGAATATTTTATTAAATTCTTTCTCCCCAAAGATTATATAGTTACAACTAGTGTTTCAGAAGTAGTACAAGTTTATTAAGTTCTCTGTTTCAGGGATTTATCCAAAATATATTCCCTTCTGTTTTCCAACCGATGTGCTGAAGGGAGAAATTGTGTGTAAAAGGCACAAAAATAAATTTGCTGGGAACTTCCCTTTACTGGATGTGTTCAGGCAAAAGTTAGACTACTTATAAATGTTGTAATTTTGATTCCTGTACTGAGCATGGAATTAGATTAAATGGCGCTTTCCAACTTTAAAATTCTAAATATTCTATTCCCATTTTTTAATCAACTCATAAATATATTTAGACTATCTTGCCCAAAGTTCCCCCGTCCCAAATTCTGATGGCAGTATAGACTACATTTACTTTTTTATCAATTTAGGAGAGGAAAACAGGGACCCCTCATTTTCTCTTTTACAATTTATTTGAATAGCATGAATGATCATTCCTTGTAAAAAAAACCAACAACACACCTCTTATCTTGAACTTGACTCAACCTTACACAGATCAGTAGAGATGGATTCCAATACTTATTATTCCTAATATTTATGTTGGGTGACGTGGAATATTGGGTTTATCTCTCTTTGGAAGATAGATTAGATTTTTCTGGACAAAGATCTACACAGGGTTGCAGGATGTTCTGAGCATCTTCATTTTTGAATAATGGATTGTCTCAACGTTATCAATCAAGTGAAATTACACAGGGCTACACATATCCATTCTCATCTGAGCTATGTACCATTATTGGGTCTCAAGCTTTTGGAGCTTGAACCAGGTACCACACTCCCCAACTTTACTAACTCATTAAAATGTTAACATAATCCATACATTTAACAATTTCCCCTTATGATACATTAGAAATTTCAATTCTGAAGGGCTGAAATGGAGGAAATCTGAAAACACAACCCTATAATTGTAATATATTGTGTTAAACTGGTTAACAAAAAAAGTATAATATACATAAATAAAATAACAAGTGCCATGCTCCCGCATCTGGGGTGCTAAGGGCCCCAACTCCTTGCTACGTTGTTAACATCCAGATATCTTGCTTTTGTATGTACTTTGAATTAGACGTTTTAATGGTTTTTACTATTTTACTATTTTTACTTACTATTTTAATGCTTAAAGGGGCCAAGATTTCCCACCTCTGTTCTATGCATTCAATTAATATAATGTGATGGGGGGAATCGAATATGGAGACAGAGTAACCTTAATAACATTTATCTTATCCCAAACACTCAAATGAATTCTAGATTATCTCTTGGTCCAGATCTTATTTCCTTTTCCACAAAGAGTGAATCAGTTCAACTGAACATCTCAAAAGGGTTTCTGGAAATTTTTAGGACAAGATGAATAAAAGATTCCAACTCCAATAAAGGCCCATCCTTATAATTTTGTATATTATTAGCCTGACTTAATGGCATCATGCCTGATTTATCCCACTTTATGTAGCGCACTGAGACATTATTCCAAACGCAAGCAGCAATGACATGAAATTAGGAATAAAGGCTTCTACTTATCTATAAAACATGATATCGTTGAGACAGCAGATTTTATGGTATCTTCTCCATCTCTTAATTGCATTAATGTTTCGAAACTTCTAATTATATACATCCAAGTTACTAAAGCCAAATTATAAGAAGAAAAAGAGGAACTCCTTAGAATATACTTTGAGAGACGTGTAACCAAGGAAAGGGTGTAACAATAATAAACAGCCATAACTTAAGTTGAATAAATCATACCAATCCAAAATATAAAATTAGGAGGAAACTTAAAGAAAGTCAAAACCCACATCAAAACCTCCCAAGAAACTATATCAAAGCCTTTCTAAGCACCCAAAGAAATTATAGCTGTTGGGCAACATCTATTTTGAGTCAAAACAAGAACATCAATGAAAAATCTAATATTATCAAAAGCTTGATCATAAATCCAGCCTGAGTAGTTATACAATAGTTAAAAGAACACCATGTAATCTATAAAACAGAGTAAAATCCTAACTTTCACTTTTATCAAAGAAGTAAGTTTTGAATTAAAACATGTATACTTGCCTAGTTTAGGAATAACTATGGTACTCATTTAACACTAAAAAACAGAGATTTGTTTTAAAAAAATTCACCATCAGTTCCTAGTCACAAAAAATGAAAACAATAATTGAATATATTTTATTTGTCAAAGCTATCAGGGCCAAGTTCATAGATTTAATTGTGGTGACAATTTTTTGAAGCAAAAGAAGTAAACTAAATCATCTGATCCTGTGATAAATATGATAAATTCACTTTTAGAGGAAAAATGAAAAAAAAAATTCATCCTTAATAGACTTTCTAAAGTTGTGATTAATTAATCTGGAATATGTAAACATTTTCCTACTGTATCCTGAATAATTAGTATTAGATTGCTTAAGTTAAGTTTAGAAACCAATAACTTAGGCTGCAGATTATATTCAAGAACACAGAATTTTTTTCTGTTCAGTAAAAAAATCATATACTATATGAAAATTACCAACTATAGCTTTGGATCCATATTGGACATTTATTTCATGATGTTGGTTTTAACCTTATAATTTATAGGGTAACAAAAATATACTGTACATTAATGTATTCACCTTTTCCCTATAATAGGAACCTATCATCAGATTGGGAGAGATTTGGAGTGGGGGACACTATTTTACGGTGATTCACCTCCTATCTCTTGGGCCGCTCACAATCAGGGTTTGGTAGGAGGGCAGAGATCTGACCCGAGACCCCTGCTCTGTGGGGTGCCCCAGGGTTCGGTTCTCTCACCCCTCCTGTTTAATATCTACTTGAAACCGCTGGGTGAGATCATCTGACGGCATGGTAGGGTATCATCAGTATGCTGATGATACCCAACTAAACATTTCTGCTCCGGGCAGAACCAGTGATGCTGTTGAGGTGATGTCCTGGTCCCTGGGGGCTGTAAGGATCTGGATGGGGACCAACAGGCTCAGACCCATCCCTGACAAAACTGAGTAGCTCTGGATGTTGCCCCCATGTGGTCCAGTTGATTATCCATTGTTAACTTTGGGGGGTGGGGTGGAAGATTGACCTCCTCAGAATGGGTGTGCAACTTGGGAGTTCTCCTGGATCCATAGCTGCAATTGGACCAACATTTGGTGGCTATGGCCAGGGGTACTTTTGCACAGGTTCACCTAATGCACCAGTTGCACCCCTTCCTGTACCAGGAGGCTCTCCTTACTGTCACTCATGCCGTCATCACCTCTAGGTTATATTACTGTAACATGCTCTACATGGGGCTACCCTTGAAGGACATTCGGAAGCGCCAATTAGTCCAGAATGTGGCCGCACGAGTGATTAAGTGTGTACCTCGGTGCACCCACATAACACCACTTCTCCGCGAGCTGCACTGGCTTCCAATAATTTTCCAAGTGCAATTCAAGATGTTAGTGATGATTTTTAAAGCCTACATGGCTTAGGACCAGGGTGCCTTCGAGAGTGTCTTCTTCCACCTCATGCCTCCCAGCGCCCTGTGAGATCCCACAGAGTTGGCCTCTTACGGGTCCCGTCAGCTAAGCAATGCAAGCTGATGGGCCCACGGATGAAAGCCTTCTCTGTGGCTGCACCGGCCCTCTGGAATCAGCTCTCCATGGGGATCTGGACTGTCCCAAATCTGTTAGCCTTCCATTGGGCTGTGAAGACCTGGTTCTTCCGGCAGGCTTGGAATTAATGACTCCCCCTGTATGAATGTATTGTATGTTTATCATTGTACCCTTGTATTTTTTAACAATTTTATAGTAGTGCTTTTAGATTTTAATTGTTAATGTTCTTTAGTGTTATATTTTATAATGTTTTTACTGTTCTTTTAAATGTTGTTGGCTGCCTTGTGTTCCCTTTGGGGAAGAAAGGCATGATACAAACCAAATAAACAACAACAACAGTAATCATCATCATCATCATCATCATCATCATCATCATCATCACAACAATAATAATAATAACAATAACAATAATAATAATCCATTTTACTAAAAATGAATGGCCCAGATGAAGACAGACAACATAATGGTGTGGGAAATTACTATGTATATTTTTAAAAATCTAGATTAAGGAATACTGTCTGCTTGTTTTTAATTGTTTTTGTGTATCAAAGCACAGGACAAGTTATTACAAGTGTAAATGCCTATAGGAAAATAATGTGCTTATTTAAATAACATATTTAAGTTAAAATAAGATGGAAAATGAAAAAGAGGGACAATGAAGGCTAAAAAAAGCACATAAAGTGGTCTGATAAAAGGGAAAAAACATACAAAAAGAGAAAACAAAAGCATCTGACTAGGTAGAAAGAACTATGAGCAAAACAAATTAATAAATGCTACATGTTAACCTTTGAAAATAATACAGACAATCGTCAATTTACAACCACAATTGGATCAGAAAACTCATCATTAAATGGTATGATTGTTAAGTGAGACATTATGTGATCATGATTTGCAACTTTTCCTGCCAGCTTCCCCACTGGCTGCTTCTCAGAAAAAAATAGATACAGAAAAAAGCTGCAAGGCTTAAGCAAAGTTTTAACCTGATTTGAGGATTGGACCATGCATATGCAATGCAAATTTAGTTAAACCAAGCACCCTCTTGCTGCTTTAAGGCACTTATTTAGGAAAGTCCTATGAAACACTGCAAACACTGAATGCTTTTCTTACTAGGATAAGAAATGGGCAATTATACAAATCAATTCTGCAATAAAAATTATATATATATATATATTACAGTATTTTTGCCATTTAGGCCTGAAATCCCATAAGTTTTGGGGCATATTTTGTTCTGTTTTTCAAAAAAATAATATTTTTTTAATCTAGTTTTGGGACCTATTAATCACTTCCTAAAAGAAACATACATGCTTTGTACTTGCTTATTACTTAATTCTGGTTTCTATTATAGTTCTCAAAAGCTTGTAGTGCAATGTGGTCTTTGCAAAGGAGAAATAGGGGGACTTAATCTACAACAACTATGAGGTGAAACTTTCTATGGTATGCCAGCTAAGTCATTGGTTAAAGTCATAGGAGTTAGCAAACTGACAACTCTGCAATAGGGAGATAACCTTAAGGAAGTTTACTAATACATAGGGAATAGAATAAAAGCAGGAGACTGGCCTTTATACGACTAATGCTCGGCTTTGCTATTAAAACATTCAGTAGCAATGTTTCTAATATGCTTCAAGAGCTGCTTGCTTACCAAGAACTTCCAGATGAGTTCATAAATAACACATACCACCCACAACATACAAATGGCTCATTGTTGCAGCTTGCTTTGAAATATCAGTCCAAGGACATCAGCATTCCTACAACTTGCTGTGTACAAATGAGCAAGATTAAAAACAAAGGATTTGGAGCCAAATAAAAACTCACTCAAATCAACAAAGAAGGAAAAGCTGGGAGGTTTAACACTGATTCTTGCTAGGCATGAATGGCATGCATAGAGTGGCCAGCTCTAATCTCAGCATGTACATTTTGACTGAAGAGTAAGCAGCTGCAGTCAGATTTATGGCGGTACTGGGTTGAGAAGCGCTAACCTAAACCAGTGGTTCTCAAATATATTTATTAAAATAATTTTAAACTCCGTCAATTTAAACATAATTGCTCTGGGCAATCAAGAGCGGTGTGGTGGCCTAATGCTAAAGATGCTTGCCTCCCACTCAGAAGGTTAAGAGTTCAATCCTAGATAGCAGCAGACATTTCCCTCCTAGGGTACTGAGAAAAAAATATCTGCTGGGAACTCCACATTGCTGTCAGGAAGGGCATCCGGCCAGTAAACGCTCAGCTCCATCCAGTTGCCCCAATTCTACCGTGAATAAAGACTACAGGGTTGTAAAAAAAGGAGATTCTGGGCAGTTAATACTATTAACTCAACAACTATCAAAAAAATCGGAGTCCTTTCATAACAGAGACTATTAAACTTTTATTTATTTGTTTGTTTGTTTGTTTGTTTTTGTTTGTTTAGATTTATACCCCGCCTCTCTTCCCCAAGGGGAACTCAAGGCGGCTTACAACAATTAATAAAACCACAATATACAATATAATGTAATATAATTACAATAACCATTCATACAACAGACACGCACACATTTCCCAGCCAGGGAAAAGGTGGCTAGCGTCTACGTCTGATTTTCCCTGAGAGCCGGCTTATTGCTTTCCTTTGCTCTCCTCTCCTCTCTACGCCTTCGCAGATCTGGGATGGGCCCCATCTATTCCTCCTCAGCTCAGGCCCCGAATACAGCTGCCTCTCCACGTGGGGGAGGACGGAAGGCCCCAGCTCTGCCTCTGCTTCCCCATCAAAGCCTTCCAAAAGCTCCCTCAACCTCCTCCTTGTCAAGTCTCTGCCGCTAGCTCCGCTGGCAGCCGACGGGCCTTATGGCAAATCGTTGACCCCAGGATGCTGCAGTCCTCATAAATAAATACACGCTGGTTGCCAAGTCCCCAATTCTCACTCTGTGACCCTAGGAATGCTGCAATGGACACAAGTGTGAGGACCTGGAGTAATTCCCTTTTTAAAAGTGATGTTGTATCTTCGAACAGTTACTAATGAATGGTGGCATGTCTCTGCTTGATGAAATTGGTTGTCAATTGGTTGCCAGAAAGTGGCAATATGCCATTATAGTATGTAGCCGTGATGGCGAACCTATGGCACGCTGTTTTGGGCTCCTGTTGGGCAGTCAAGGTTTGCAACCACTGTTCGAAACTCAAAATTAACTCTCTTCTCTCTAATCTCTCTCTCCCCGTAGAGATTAGGACCATTCCCCACCTTGTTGGCCTTCCGCAAGGCCACGAAGACCTGGCTTTGTCGGAGGGTCTGGAATTGATGTGCCCCCTCATTTTTCTTTCATTTTCCATCTTTTTTTGAAGCCTTTTGAATGCCGTCAATGTTTGGATGGGTGTTTTGATTTTTTTATATTGTAATGTATTGTATTTTAATTGATGTTAGCCGCCTTGGAGTTCCCCCTGACCGGGGAAATGAGGCAGGGGTATAAATCTAATTAAACGAATAAATAAATAAATAAATTTTTGGAATACAAAGCCTTTCGAATACTAGCACTGATATCGCTGTGCCGAGTGTGTGTTAGAAGCTTCACTTACAGGTAGTCCTCGACCTGTAACCCTTCATTTAGTGTCCATTTGAAGTTTCAACGGGACTGGAAAAAGTGACTCTCGGTCATGCTTCATGGCAGCCTCCCCACGGTCACGTGATCAAAATTCAGATGCCTGGCAACGGCTTCATCTTTACGACGGTCGCCGGGTCTTAAGGGTCACGTGTGACCATGTTTTGCGAACTTCTGACCAGCCAAGTCAACGGGGAAGGCAGTTTCGCTTAACAACCTTGTCACTAATTCAACAACTGCGGCAGCTCACTTAACCAGTGTGGCAAGAAAGGTCACTTAACAACTGTCTCGCTTAGCAACGGGAACTTGGGGTTCGATTGTGGTCGTACGACGAGGACTACCTGGCGTCCTGGAGCGCTCTGGCAAACGTTGGGCCGGTTCAGGCTAAGGCAAGGTGGAATTGATTGCATCTGATCTGTTATCTTCTTTAGCCTCTTTCATCTGACCCCTCCTTTCCCTTTAGGTCTTTGATGTTTGAATGTATTCGTCAAATTCGGAGGAAGAGACGGGAGCGAATTCCTTGCGACAAAAGGCCCGCCCTCCTCTCACCTTGCCAAAGGTAAAGATGGGACAGGATGATTGAAGAATTCCTGATAGGAAGCTACACAGATTGAACTGAAAGCCTTAGAGGGAGATTTTCACAACCGTTCTTCCCAGTCTTCCTTGGTGGCAATACATCTCAAGTCAAATATTCCTCGGGCTTTTGAACCCCTATTAACCTTCAAAAACCTCAGAGGTTAGATTCATGCACGGTGCCCTAAACCCAAGTTAACCCAAGTTCCAGTATTTGCTGCCACAGAGGGTAGGGTAGGGTCAAGCTATTTTCCAAGGCACCTGAAGGCCAGACAAGGAATAAGGGATGGAAACTGACCAAGGAGAGATTCAACCTGGAAATAAGGAGAAATTTTCTGACCGTGAGAACAATCAATCTATGGAACAGAAGTTGCCTTCGGAAGTTGTGGGAGCTTCATCGCTGGAAGGTTTCAAGAAGAGACTGGACTGCCATTTGTCGGAAATGATGTAGCATCTCCTGCTTGGGCGGGGGGGTTGAACTAGATGACCTGCAAGGTCCCTTCCAACTCTGTTAATCTAATCTAATCTAATCTAAACCAAATGGTACAGGTAGCGCTTGACTGACAACTAGAATGGAGCCCAAACATTCTGTTGGTGAGCAGAATTAAGTTAATGACTAGTTTGCATCTTCTATTTGTTCATTTGTAGTTGAAACTGGAGAGCAGCTTCATTTGAAGGACCTGTGTCCGACCCACAAGTGTGGAGAGGCAGGGTGTGTTATGAGTATCTACTTTTAAGGAGATCCACCTGGTGGGACCAAGAAGGGCCTTTTCCGTGGTGACTCCCTCCCTGCAGAACAACCTCTCTGTAGAGAGAGGCAATTGGCCCCTACTTTGGTTCTCCTTCACAGGACAAGGTTTGACCAATGGGCCTGGGAATCCCAGACTGATATGGAGTCCCATCAGATGCCTGGTTTGATTGTTACAACCAAGGAGCTTGGGTTTTGTATTCAAGTTTTATTTCTGTAAGCCACCCAGAGTCACTCTTGAGTTGGGCGAACATGCCAATTTTCTAAATTGTGCCATTTTTAATTACTCTGTACTAGTTAGCTATTTTGGCCTCTCCAAATAAGCCTTGACTCCTGGCAGTTGTCTGGAGAAGTCCCTTCAGTTTTTCTTGGTGAGATATCCAAAAGTTATACATAAGAGCCTCGGTGGCGCAGTGGTTAGATGCAGCCCTGCAGTCTCTGCTGACTTGTTCAGCAGGTTGTCAGATCGAATCCCACCAGGCTCAGGGTTGACTCAGC
>JANHGC010004411.1:185115-196684 GCA_027560395.1 Boaedon fuliginosus | reverse complement strand
AAGGATGGAAGGCTGAGTCAACCTTGAGCCTGGTGAGATTCGATCTGACAACCTGCTGAACAGGTCAGCAGAGATAGGCTGCGGTGCTGCATTTAACCACTGCACCACCGAGGCTCATTTATTTTCTCCTGTCCTAGAAAAGAGGACCACATAATATATATATTTTTGGATGCCTGTTTACAGCCTGAATTTCAAGTGAAACTTCTTCACAATAGGAGGAGTTTACTCAAGGATCCCTTATTGACCAGTGTTAGTGGTCCCTTATAGACCAATGTCTCTTTCTCAAGAGGTACATACAGTCTCCCTAGAACTCTTTTGCACGCTGTTGAGTCTTTTTGTTCTTCTTATACTTCTTTAGTAGCATTGAGAATCGATCCCATCTTTTAAGAGTTTGATTTATTTTTGTTTATACACAACTGCTCACTGATGGGCAAGAATTTATCTAGTAGCTGTTCCGAGCTAAAGCACCCTAAATCCCCTATCTGACTCCTGGATTTTTTTCTTCTTACCAGATACCAGTTTTAAATGATCAGCCAGAAGAACCATTAGAAATAATTTTGTAAAGCATACAGTGCCTAGGATCAGTTTCCTATGCAGCTGATTTGTTCAGTCTTGACATTTCTTAAAAGCCTCAGTTCTTAAAGGCTGCTTTACTATAATGCAAATAATATCATTTTTGGGTGCCTCGGAAATCCTAGTTCCAAGATAGGGTTAGTAACATTTTTTTATGGCTCTGTACTGTACCTTTAGCATTTTCACATGCACAAGTTAACTTGTCTTCATTGTATAATTCTCCATACACTTGAGATTTATATTTTAATAGCATAACAATAGTTAATAAAATATCTAAGTTTTAAAGATTTCAAAATTCCTCTATTTTTAATATCAGTATGCTATAATGGAAAATCTAGCAATAGCTAGAACAATGGGGCACATCAACTGGTGTCTGCTAATAGCCCATGTAATCATAGAACCAGTTCTGCATAAAACAGTTTATAGAAAGTGTGTTAGATAATTTAAAATTCTCAGAAATAAAAAGAGGAAGAAAAAAAAAAGCAGTAAGGCCCAGAATAATTTTTAGGCTGTATTGCAAGTGTCCTCATTGTCATTCTTCTTCCAGAACTCCATTCTCCTTACGAGCAGATCCTACAACTTGTCTTTGTTTAGCAACTGCTTTATTTAGTGACTGTTCACAGTTGTGACAGTGATGAAAAAGTCAGCCGCAACCCATCCTCTCATTTGTGACTTTCACAGGTCTTTAAAACCAAAGAAAGGTGAGGTAAGATCCTATGCATGGTCATGATTTCACTTAGCAACCACTTTGCTTCATAATCAAGTTGCTGTCTTTGTTGTGTTTGCTAAATGAAGACCACCTGAACTTCCTCTTCCTTAACAAGGGGAGGACATAACATTTGACCTCTATCTAAAGTCTTCCCCCTGCTACAACTGTTTTTTGCAGCTGGAAAAAAGAAAGCCACCGGGTGAAAAAGTGCTTCAGTGACCACTTTCAATAACTGAACAGGTCTAGAAAAATGCTAGTTAGATACAAAGCCATTTTGAGTTTAGAAAGTAGAAAGAGTCAAGGACCTTGGAAGTGGGAGGAGAAAGCAATTCTCACCTTCTATATATCTATAAAATAGACTGTGGGTTTGTGGGTGTGTTTGTATGTTCCCTATACATGCCTCCACACCTCCACCAATCACGCCCAAATTTCACACATACCTACCTTGCACTCCGAAGATGAGCACTGGGGGCGGGTCACAAATGTCATGGGGGCTTCTTTGCCCCCTAAAAATACCACTGAAGTGGACACCGCCCACCCTCAATGTACTGTGCATATGCACAGGGCTCTTGCTCCTGAGCACTACTGCATATTCTCAACTTTGCAGAAACCCATCCCAATCAACTGCTCTTTACTGAGCCAGGTGACGGAGAGCCTGGGCGACCAAGACACAGGATGCAGCAGCGCCTGGGTGGAGGACACCACAGGACAACTTGCCACGCCCGGGGGATGAGGCTGGAATGGGAAAGGCAGCAGGTGGCGGCATGACTTTGGGCCAGCTGCACGGGGAGACATCAGAAGGCATTGGAGGAGCTGGGGAGATGACTTTGCCATGCCCCACAATACCTGGGCAAAGCTGGATATTCAGCTAGTCAATGATAAACCATCTATTAGGAAGCTTTATATCCTTAAGTGGACTGAAAATTAATTTGCTGAGCTCTGATATTGTAGAGACACTTGCTGGCCCACAACCAACTTGGTAAAATATGGAAAACTCATTAAATGTTCCAAACTGTGGACAGCATTTCCTCTACTGTGAGGTCAGTGAATGGTCAAAAAACCACTTTTATGACTACGCTTACCTGAAATGCATAATTTTAAAGTTGTTTTAAAATGATATATACAGCCAGCCCTGAAATCTGTTTGTGCTTTTGAAGCAACTGATTTCTATATCGATAGACTTAGAAATCATAGAAATTACATTAACAGGTTCAAAATGTCACTTTTCTAAGATGTTCCAATATTAAGTGAGAATTGGTTGGCTTCTGGAAACACCTTTCCTTTATCAAGTTTTTTAGCAAGACAAGAAATCCAGCAAACTAGCTAGTTTCTATTTCAACTGCAAGTCTCTCCAGATATGTTGGACTACAACTTCCATCATCCCAAACCCTCCAGTGCAGTAGCTCTTTGGGGAAGGCTACCACCTAATAACTATTCTATAACCTTCTCAAAAATTAGATTAGAGCCATAGTTCCCAGTCCAGCAAATGAAAATAACAAACTAATTTCATAGGGTTGCAAGCCCCACATATAGCAATAATTTCATTACTCTCTAGGTTTGACTGTTTGTTTGTTTTGATTTATTCCCAGTCATTCTTTCTTGTGCGTATGCTTTTTGTTTCCTCTCCCTTATTGTAAATTTCTCAGAAAAGGAATCTGCCAATTCGTTTGTTTTGCTCTGTCAAAGTAATGTAGGGTTGCTGCTTTACATAAATAAACAATTATATTGCCCCTTAAATTGGTACAAGATTCCTTCATCCAGCAAGACTATCCATGCGTACAATGTGGAGATGAGATGTTTTATCCAGTCTTCTCTTGCAACAGCTAACTGTATTGCCTCCCTACAGTTTGGCAAAGCCACCAAAATCTCTAGTTTAGGGGCCTGAGGAATGGAAAAGGGATTGTTTGCTCAGTTCTCAGTTCCCACTCGGTTGGATCAAAGAATCTTCTATCAACGAAGGCAGGCTGTTGGATCGAAGCCACTGAAACAGAGCTGGGCATTTCGTTCTTTGGAATCTGGATAGAGATTATGTCCTCTGCTTCCATACAGATGTGGAGAAGGATGCCAGCACAAACAGATAATGAAAACCAATTGTAGGTAGAAAGAAATTCAAACCATCTCCTCACTCCAGATATGTTGGCTATATTGTCTATTATTCTTCAGATAGCATGGTGTACACACTACACAATGGTTCAGGTACTGCATAAAGTTATATAGCTTCGTGTAAATCCAGTGACTGGAAGATGTTGATGAATTTTCATATGAATATGATGAAGAATACCTTATTTATAAAGGAATGCTGAGCTTGCCGATCAGAAAGGTCGGCAGGTTGGCAGTTCGACTCCCTAGTGCCGCGTAATGGAGTGAGCTCCCGTTACTTGTCCCAGCTTCTGCCAACCTAGCAGTTTGAAAGCATATAAAAAATACAAGTAGAAAAATAGGGACCACCTTTGATGGGAAGGTAACAGCGTTCCATGCATTTTCGGTGTTTAGTCTTGCCGGCCACGTGACCATGGAGATGTCTTCGGACAGCGCCGGCCTGGAGTCGGGAACAACTAGCACATATGTCCGAGGGGAACCTTACCTTATTTATAGTACTTAATGCCAATTTGGTTGACTCCTACATTGGTTTATTTATTTATATGCCATCATATTCCATATGGATTCGTGAGGCAGGTGATTTTCAATTTGCCAAGATGTGTGGACATATTCATTTATTTATTTATTTAATTTGATTTATACTCCGCCTCATTTCCCCGGTCAAGGGGAACTCAACATAGCCATTGCAATGATATGAGATGCAAATCATAGATTAATGAAATATTTGAATTCAGCTAGTGCAAAGAGTGAACACCATATGCATTCTGGTCATAGAAGAACTTGTTATGAATCAGGTATGACTTTCAACATTTATATCAAACTATCATTTGGATACATGGACCATGCCCAAACTTCATACATTTTCCCCTTGCTCAGATTTCCCAAGTGGATTCATTTGTAATCACTGTCGGATATGACAAAGTTTATTTGACTTTGGCTTAGCATGTTATGTAAACCCCAGTACTCATAAAACATATGTTATGGCTTACCATGTGCGCAAAACTAGCTAACTGGTTTTTTCAACAAAACCTGATTTAAAAATAATACATTCTATGATCCACACTGTGATCAAGCATAATAAGAAAAAAAATGCTATAAACTGTAAGCATGGGTAATTCGAGAACGCCTCCTGCTACCTTATGCCTCCCAGCACCCAGTTAGGTCCCACAGGGAGGGCCTGCTATGGGTCCCGTCAGCTAGACAATGTCGGCTGGCGGGCCCGCGTGCTAAGGCCTTCTCTGTGGGAACGCCGACCCTCTGGAACCAGCTCCCAGTAGAAATTAGGACCATCCCTACCCTGTTGGCCTTCTGCAAGGCTACGAAGACCTGGCTTTGTCGGAGGGCCTGGAATTGACATCCCCCCCCCTACCCGAAGATCGTTGAATGTTGTATGAATGGATGGATGGTTGTGTTTGATTTTAAATTGTAATATACTGTTTTTTAATTGTTGTTAGCCGTCTCGAGTTCCCATTGACCGGGGAAATGAGGCGGGGTATAAATCGAATAAACTAAACTAAAGTAAACTAATTTTCAGGGGAATTTATCATTCCTGATCTCATTGAGCACCCTGAGCAGCTACCCCCAAACCTTAGGTTTCTGAAAAACACGAGTTTTGGACCACATCAGCACTGTGTCCATCATTCTCTATAAACAAAATGTTTTCTTTGAGCTGCTTCAAGAAAAATTGAGGCATTCATTGACTGACTGAATTTTAATTTTTTTAGACTTTTCCTCCAGGATATTTGTTTAGCTAGAAGCCCGATCAAGCTTTCTTCCTTCCCAACCCTTGTCTGTTGGATTTCAACTTACCGTAATATAATATGTTGCATTGAAAAGCTGCTTTCCTGTAATAATTAAATAAATTTGGGGGCATGTTTTATTGATTGGATTAGCTCTCATTCTTTCTCTACCAATACTTACCAGCTTGTCATCTGATTAATATCCTGTGATTGGGTTTCCCTTCTTTTGCTTTGCAATTTGTAAGACGTTCACCTAGTTCAGGGATTTCCAAACTTGGCAACTTTGAGACTTGTGGATTTCAATTCCCAGAATTCCCCAGCCAGAATGGCTGGCTGAGGAATTATGAGAGTTGAAGTCCACAAGTCTTAAAGTCCACAAGTCTTAAAGTTGCCAAGTTTGGAGACCTCTGACCTAGTTGTTGAAAGATTTCTGCTAAGGTCCAATGCAATCCATTGAGTAAAACCTATTTCCTGTTTCTGCATAAAATTCCTTCGCGGAATTTTGCTTTAAGATAAACATGGACTGAAAAAAATTCAAATGGCCATTACCTAGAAGCAGAAAAGATAGACTACTTTATCTGCTGTCATCTAATTGCCCTTTGGATTTTGGTGAGCCAGTTTGGTAAACTTTGAATTAAACTTTCCCTGACATTATCATGGAATTGTATAGATGTGCATTTCTAGTGTATTTTGAGAACAGCACATTAAGTTAGCATTGTGGTAACGCTTCCTTGTCACTTTGAGATGCTGAAACCTTGTGGTTAAAACAACCCCAAAAGCCTTTAATTCCATCTCACAGTTAACTTATCCATTTTACCAATACTTTCCCATTTATCTTCCTTCGTTTTCTATATAGTTGCTTCCCTTCCAGCATTTCAAAACTACATAGTTATTTTGTGGCTTAGCCTTTTATTTTGCACTATATGTCTCTTCAAGTTCAATCTTCTACATTACTGTACCTCTGTATTTGGGGTTTCAAGATGTTATCATGTCAAAAGTGGGAGGACCATATAAATCATCTGACAGCCGGCCGATAGACCACCATACCAGAGCTTCATAGGATCTGGGACTTTTTGTTTAATTGCATACACATAGACACACACAAGTATTTAGCTGATCCTTAAATTGAAACCAAACCCTGCTTAACCCATAAATTTGATACAGACACACCCACCCACTAACTAGCTGATCTCTAAATAATAACCACGCTCAGGCAAGGCTTGGGTGGTACTGCTGGCAGAAGAGAAGGATGCTATTATGGCTGTCAGTATCAAGTAGTATAATAGAGAGAGGGACTGTTTCTGCTTCTTTCATTGATTCTCAATCGAATCTATATTTGTCTGGAATAATTTTCCTTAGCCAGTTGTTTTCCAGAAGAACTGGGATTCCAAGCAGTACTGGATGAGGATTCTGGAAGTTGTGATCCAAAAAACACATCAAATTGGAGAATGTCAGATTCTGAGAAGTTACCTAAGAAAAATAAAGCTGTCAGCCTCCCAAGTTAAGCAGACAGGAAACATAACAGCATGAGCTAATTCTACTTTGGAATTAACAGTTGACATTAACAGAATCTTGCAAGTCTGAAGGTATAAATCTCCTATCATCTCTATTTACTGGTTGATTAGATAGGATTATTCCTAAATTTCTTACTCTGCATTATTTCTAAGTTTCTTACTCTGGAGTTGTGGGCTCCTCCCCCTTTTATTGGACCATTCCCTCAGCATCATTTTTCCCTCCACTTTTTTCATTCTTCCAAGGCCATTTTCACATTCCATTACAAAAGCAAAGCCTGAATTATTTGCCTTAACAGGTGAATGATGCCAAACCATCTGCAGCTTGCAAAAGAGAAAACAGATGAAAACAGATGACAGCACCAATACTGTACATGATATCTTCCAATAGAACATTTTAAAAGAAGCAAAGCCTTTGTGGGGGGAGTTTGGGGGAGGAGGTTAAGAAGAATAGGAATACAATACTAGCACTTAGACTTATCTACCGCTCCATAGTACTTTATAGCACTCTCTGGGCAGTTTACAATAAAAGCATATTGCCCCCAACAATCTGGGTCCTCATTTTACTGACCTTGGAAGAATGAAAGGCTTTCATTTAGCAATTGTTTGCAGTTACAATGGCACTGAAAAAGTTACTGAAGTCCAGTCCTCACATTTATGACTGTTGGAGCATCCCCACAGTCATTTGATCAAAATGTGGGTGCTTCTTAACCAGCATGTAATTACAATGTTTGCTGTGTTCATGTGATCACCATTTGCAACTTTCCCAACTGGCTTCCAAAAAAGTCAATGGGAGAAACTGAATTTGCTTAACAACTGCAGTGATTTGTTTAACAACTATGGCAAAAAAAGTCGTAACATTGGGCACAATCCATTTAACAACCATCTTGCTTAGCCATAGCAATTCTGACCCTAATTGTGGTCTGCATGTTCCTGCTGTTTGCAACTCTCCATAACATACAAAGCTTTGTTCATTATAAATTGTCTAAGAAATCCTTAGCAAAATTAGCAGATTTCGTAATCTTGTTCTTTGTTACATTTATGCCATTTTCGATGGGGGACTTTTAAGGACCTGCTTTTGCCCATCTTGCTGAATTTTCCCAAATGAAGAAACATTTGGCTTAAAGACGTTTCTTTAGTGATTGTGCTGTTCTAATTGCCCCAAAGGAGAAAAAAAAAACATTGGACGGTATCCAAAGAAGCAGGCAAAACTATTAATGGCTACATACGAATAATTCAGCTTCTTCTATGATGGTAAGACAGCAACAGATGTCAGAGAATTCTATGCATTGTTGAAGTCTCTACTATTAAGGTTTGCTATTGCAAATTTAGCAAAACCATTTCCACATATATTTGTGCCAGATTTTTTTTTTAAATAACCTATAGAAGGAATGAGAAATATTGAAATGAAATACTACTCAGCAAACAGACTGGAAATGTTGTGACTACTAGTCCCCAGCTAGCTAGCTAATTAACTCTGCCGCATTTGGAGAGATGAGAGGTAATAGGAAAGTCACAAAAACTTTCCAAGGACATCTGAAATATTCTGTCCAACAAATATATCCCAGATACTGCTGGCATCTTAATTTAAGCAACTCCTCATTCCGTACAAGTATTTCTAGCAGTTGTTTTAACTGATTGTACCATTGTAACACATGATCAAACTTCAGACACTTGGCAACTGGTTCATATTTATGACAGTTGCAGGGTCCCAGAGTCATGGGATCAACACTTGTGACCTTCAAGCAAACTCATTGGGGAAGCCAGATTCACATAACAACCGTGTTACTAACTTAACAACTGCAGTAATTCACTTAACCACTGTGGCAAGACAAGTTGCCAAATGAGGCAAAACTCACTTAACAAATATTTCACTTAGCGACGTAAATTTTGGGCTGAATCATAAGTTGAGAACTACCTGTATTTGAATTTCTATTTTTCAGGCTTACATTATGGATTCTATGTTGCAGCTGTAGATGTAGAAAAATAGATTTAATGGGTGCAATTGTACATTTATTTATTTATTTATTTATTTATTTATTTATTTATTTATTTATTTATTTATTTATTTATTTGTTTATTACATTTTATGCCGCACAACTCCCGAAGGACTCTGGACAGCTTACAACATAGATAGAAATTGCACTCAGATGTTATATACTGCTTATCAGAATTTTATAACACTCCCCAAGCGGTTACAGAGTCAGCATATTGCCCCCAACAGTCTGGGTCCTCATTCTACTGACCTTTAGAAGGATAGAAGGCTGAGTCAACCTTGAGCCTGGTGAGATTTGACCTGACAACCTGCTGAACAAGTCAGCAGAGATAGGCTGCAGTGCTGCAGTTAACCCCTGCACCACTGAGGCTCTTACAAAATTACGAAAAGTTTTATTTTACTTCAGAACAAGAACCTAGTCCTGAGACACAAATGAGTCTGTCTTCCTCCCTTAGCACAACCACGAAAAGTTTGGAAAGTTTGGTCCTGTTTTTAGTAATTTGTAAGGGTTGAATGACCCACTGCCACATGAAGCAGACTCCTTTTAACTGTAATTAGAATTAACCAGTTTAAAGTTAATGCATAACACTAAACTGTGACTAATTAACATTGGAAGTGAAAACTTTTCAACTCTTTGCAGCTGCAGAATAATTGGAGAGGGAAGTGCACAAACTCTTAGAGGAGTTAGGAGTCCATCATCCACGCAGGCCAAGGGAAGTCTCCAATGAGCCAATTAAAGTGTATTAATACAGCTGCCATGGCAATAATACAAGGTAAGTTGTGATACTGATTACATGGAATGCTGGAGATAGAAGCTTTGGCCATGAAAATGATATAACCTAAGCGAAGTTGGGAGATCCTCAGGGGTTTTTCACTGGCTGAAGGAAGCAGAATGAAGTAGAGGCTGGAGAATCTCCTATAATTTCCAACTGAACATTCACTGATGGCTAGCTTGCTTTTGTGCCAGTGGGGGCTACTTAACAAAACCAGCCTTCACCTGCAGTTAAAGGTTTATAAAACCCTTCAAAATTGTACCACAAAACTGTTCTGACTGTATATATCACTCTTCAACTACTTAGGTCCTCTTATTTCCATAAAGCAATAAGTTGATTTTGGGATGCCCTCTAATTGTTGTCAGCTGCCAAAAAAGACATGGTGTAAATCTTTCCATTTCTTGGATTTCCTCAATCCATGTTAGATAGACCAGTAATATTTTCTTTAACCAGAGCAATTAAATGTAAAATTTGGCTGTCTGTTGCAGAAGTTAAATAAACAATTCCATGCATTGCTTTCCAGAAACTTTAATACATGGCCTACCACTGTATTTTGTGGGGTACAGAGGAGACAAATTCTTGAAGTAGTTTCAGATTTTTCATGGAGTTTCTGCCAGGCATGTGGACTCCCAACACAAAACATCTCATTCTATTTGTCTCTCCAAATGTCCAATTTTTAGGAAATGTCTTTTGAAATTATGAAGTATACCACTCCTCATCTTGTAATGATAAAAAAGAAATTAAGGCAAGCATGTTTATGGTATATTATGATTATAATTTCCTATTGCAATTTCTTCTCTCAGTGAGAATATGTTGTATGAGCTGTCATTGCAAATAACTTGAGAGAACTAATGAAATTATATTTCATAAAGATACATAGAGAAAATAATTTCATCAATTAGTCACCACAAAATCTAGCTGTGAGAGGAAGCTAAGAAAGTGATGGACAGAACTGTGAAAGGTATTTGATTTTGTTATTGAGTTCTTTGAAAGGTTTTCATGATTATGTGTATCTTTATGTATTATGTAGTCAATTACTGTTTTTTGGCTTTACAATCTGTTTCTTGCCCTTCCATTCCTCTCATTTGATACTGACAATTGGCATGAGCCAATTTTGTTGATGTTTCTTTTATTCACAGTCTAGATTTTCCTTTAAGTTCATGTTTTCTGACCTGAATAATTAAGACTTTCTATATATGTATGACTTTAAAAGCCGGCAAGTCCAGAAGCCCATAAAGATACTTCAATAACCTGTATGGAAGTTATTGAAAAATGCACCAAATAAGTGCTTTCTTTGAAGACAACGTTCTGAATATAGAAGTAATTTAGGGTACTTTCACACCAGTGCTGCTTTCACTTCAGTCTCCAAAGCTCTTTGAAACTGACCTGTGATTTTCTACATTGCAGCCTGGTCTGACATACAAGGATCCTGCAAACATTTTCAGAAGCCAACAATTAGAGAATGGAGGGAGGAAATGCAATTCCTTAGGTCCTAGGATGAACGGAAATTCCCTTTCCCCCACTTCAGAGAAGGATGGGAGAAAAGAATTTAATAGCTACTAATGCATCTGCCATCTGCTTTGATGGAAAGCAAGGCATGATTGACGGCCAGTGGAAATAGAAAAAAGATTCTGTCCCTGGGGAGCCGGAATGCCTACAATTGCTTACTATTCCAAAGCCAAGTGCCGACTTTCTGTGGTTTCAAGTATGCCTTGGTGAGATGGACACGACTTATCACAGCTCTTGAACATGGGCAGCGTCATAGGAAAAGAAAGGTATGGGGTTGGTTGTAAACTGGTAGTGAATCCCTGCCTGGATGTGACCTTAAAAAACACTCAGCGCTCTTCTGCTGCTAACAATTAGTAGGCTTATACTGCAAAACACCTGACAGCCACATTTATTCTAACCCCAACAGAGGAAGATCTGATTGCAAATATAATAAATAATATTTGAAATATGCTTACCATGTGGATTTCCTTGATGTGATTTATACTGTCCCGAGTGATGATGAAAATGGCATAAGTGAGGAAGCTCTTGATGTTGAAGCAAACTCCAAGTGCTACATAGACTTTATATATGTTACTGTGAAAGTCCGAAATCTGGTGAATGTCGACTTTCACCGGTGAAAGACCGAAATTGGAGAATGAGTTTTTTATTACCTAACCCTA
>JANHGC010004411.1:150550-167247 GCA_027560395.1 Boaedon fuliginosus | reverse complement strand
ACTGACTATAAACAATGGTATGATCAAGTAGCAACAATGGGGCATTGGAAGATCTGCAAGAAATATCATTTGCAAAGGAGAACTGGTGGGACGATAAAATAGAGAAAATCATAGCTAAATTGTTGTGGGGCTTTAAAATTCAAACAGGCAGGCATCTGCTACCTAACACCCTGTACTTAACAATTGTCGACTAAGGGTCAGAAATGTCTGGCTACTGGAAGAGGCAACACCCAGAGACAGCAGAATAGAAAGAACTGGAAAAGATAACAAAATGCAAAGACCTGCAAATAGAAATAGAGCAACCATGACAAAAGAAAGCAAAGGTAGTACCAGTAGTAATAGGTGCCTTGAATGCAATCCCATACATCTGGAGCAAGACTTGAACACCATCGGCATTGACAAATTCATCATCAGTCAATTGCAAAAGACAATTGCAATTGCAAAAGACAATGTTTCTTATTCGGAACAGATTGCATTCTGCAATGATACCTCTAATACTATCAAACATCCACATTTGCCTATCCCAGTTCTTAGGAAGGACTCCATTAGTGGATAAAATGCCAAATCCAGTATGAACATCTGGCTGACTGTGCAACGAAAAATAATATATATTCTTGCTGGCATTTAAATATTTCCTTTCATTTTTTTACATTTTCTCTAAAATCCTTGCTTAGATGAAAAGTGTGGTTTTTACTTGTATTCTTTAAAATTTTTCTTCTTTCTCTGATGTTATTAGTTGGATATGTTTACGTTTGTTTATATGTGGGTAGCATAAGAATTTCTCCTTGGTGCATAAGATATTGGATTTCTCTGTGTGTGTATACTCATGGTTCATTTGTGGAAGTGTCAGATGTTTACAAAAGCTTGTTGTGGTCATTACTGCAATTCAAAATGATAATATTTATATACATACAGTATATGAACAAAAAAGCAAGCAAGCCTATTCTCTTAGAATAAGTGAGATAGCACAACCGCCTGCAAGATCCACAATATGCCTATAGAAAATTGGCATTAAGGATTACTATTCCTATGTTCTTGTCTGCAACAAGCCTTCCAATGAAGCATTTGGGCATGTGTTGGATTAGTTTAGGGTTAGTGTGGATTCCACGAGTACAGTTTATTTTTAAAAGTAAGAAAAAAAGAATAAAATCTATGCATTTCTTGCTGCTGCTCTTCTACTGTATAAGCCAGCATCATTTTGATGTATTAACAAGTACATTCCAGATTTTCCTTCGCAATTTATGTAGGATTGGTCTTTGTTGTTGTTGTTTTATTTTTGGATATGAAGAAATTAAGAGTATGATAGACTGCAAAAATGCCCATTGGCAGAAAAGGATTTATTTCTTTTGAGTGTGCATGCAAAGGATTGTGCTCCTAATACCCATCCACTGATAAATGTAAAAACTACTACACATTCCAGACTTGTTTTAATCATAGCTGAATATTAAATCTGCTCTAGCATGACAGTAGTTAATGCTAACCAGATTCATTTATAACCAATGTTTGCAGATCCACTTCACATCTGCTTCAAAGCTATAGCGATGAGGTCAATTCTGAGATTAAGTATAGTCTACCATTATCTCTTGTTTAAACTTTTTTTCCAAGTCAGAGTGCTTTGCTACTGTATCATTTCTTGTGGGGGATGTTCATGTAAATATGGAAAATAAAAACTCACTAGTTATAGGTAGATGTATTTTGATAGAGAGGATGTCAATGAGATGTAATTTCTTCAGTGGCACCATGACCCTGTCAAATTTACACTTAGCCATGAATTGTAACCATGCACTCTGTTCTAGGTACATTTAACTGCAAGAAACCTGGATACTTAGGGCAGTAGATTTTAAGGGATAAATGCATGGACACATCTGGGAGATGTCAGTCTACTCATAAGAAGTACTATGCTGTATTAGACCAGTGCCTTGTATAACAAAGCATTCTTCCTAGAGGGGCCAGCCAACAGATTCTGGAGGAAAAATAAAATACATTGGGAGACAGAAAATATAAAATACTTTTGGACTGTTGTTGGAAATCTGGACTATCATCCATCAAATGACAGCTGAACATCTAATGAATCAAGATGTTGACTATAATGTATAGTATCCAATAGACTCAAAGGATTATCTGAGGTGGTGACATATTTTAAACATGGCCATTCATTCTTAGCAATACAATACAATATAATGCAGTACTATACTATAGTACAGTGGTGGAGAACATTTTTGGGGTTGCATGCCGAAAGTGTGCATGTGCACACATGCGCGCACGGCCATGTGCCCTGCACCCCCCTCTATCCGCGCACATGCACACGTCCCCCCATCCATTTTACCACATTTTAAAGCACAGCTGAACAGGACGAACAGCTGTGTTGCAGCTTGCGCATGGATGGAGGAGCAGGGGAGCACTCCCCCGCGCATACATGTGCGCCCCCTGTGCACCCCCACCCCTCCACACATGCGCGCGTGACCCGCAGAGCCGCAACACAGCTGTTTGCGCTGCTCAGTTGTGCTTCAAAACGCAGTAAAATGGAGCACCATGACGTATGGGTGGGTGGGCGGCCCCACTTCAAACCCCCACGGATGCCGGGAAGAATGGCTCCACGTGCCACCCCTGGCACGCGTGTCATAGGTTTGCCAACATGGTTATAGTATATACTATACTATGCTATACTATACTATACTATGCAAAATGTTTTTATGACTTTATAAACCCTTAATTTGGGGTAGAGTTGGGAGCCTTCTTAATTCCTACGTAGAATTTGTAGTAGATGTTTTCTCTTTGTGCCCTGCTAGAGCAACATCTACTGCTGCCTAGGAATGTGTGTGTGTCAAGTCTAATGAAATTTCTGTCTTTTATAGGAAGACCCTTCTCCTTCTTACACTATGTATAGCTGTGGGTTGTGTGCAAAGACAGCAAGAAGGTAAGAAACAATTTTGACTGACCATTTATCCAAATATCAGACAGAGTTGAAATGGATGCAGAAGTTGAAAGAAACCAGTTTAGAAATGTTGACCTTACATGTTTAGGGAAAAACTGTAAAAAAGAAGTCTTGTATTACTTACTTTGCTTTTCAAATGTGAGTGGTTGGTGGAACATAATAAAAATTGAATCTGTAATTTGGAGACTTTCCAAGATAACCCAGCACTAACCCAGCATTAAACACTTATTCAGAATTTCATTTTTAAGGCCCATCAAAAGCAGTTCTGTTTTTAAAAATCTACTTCATTTTATTACATTTTAATGTGTTGAAGATAGTTGAAAAATATGTTTATGTTACGTTACTGTTTGTATTTAGACTACTGAGAAATGGATAGATGCTTACTCTGGGAAGTTAAATTGGGAACATAGCAATTATAGGCGCCATTATATCCATCTGGGCTCTTCCATTTCATTCCTCTTGCCAATATTGGAAAACTTTCAAGAGGGATTATTTATTTATTTTATTAATTTAAAAAAATGTATGATTGCCCTCCTCTTAACAGTTTCGGAGTCTTGGAGCTACAATGTTTGATTTCACTTTTGTGAAGTTCATGATCTCAGCTTGCTCTTCATGGAGAACAAGATATGATATCTCAATATATTTTCATCCCAGTTATGAATAGAAACATTTAGTTTAGGAGTTGAAAGGACTTTACTTTTCCAAGCCATTTCCTTTTCCTTCAGAACTTAAGAAACAGAATAAATACTTCTCAGAGCTAGTTATAGAAAATTTAAGACTTGTAAATAAATTTATGACATTCTGAAATACTTTGGAAGTCAGTTTACTTATAAGTAGAAATTCCTCTTGCATCATTTTTTTAACTATTATGCATAAATATTTTTTTTGTCATCAAATGAACAAATGTAAGCTTCATAGGTTTGTTATGTTTATTTATTTAAAACATTTGTATATATCCATTCATATAATATGTTTTTATTTATCTTGCTCTTTTCTCCAAGAAGCCCAAGGAAATGTTTATGTGGCATTTTCTTCTATCTTACTGTAGAAGGAGTGGCAACACCTGGGGTGGAGTTAAAAGAGCAACTGCCTAGAATCTCTATATAGCCACAAGCAGACAAAGTCCAACTCCCCTTAAATTCCCTTATTTAACTCCAAGCAGGTGCTAATCACTAGTTGAGAAAATTCCTGTGCACAGGCTGTTTAGAAATAAATGAGTTTAATTGGACCTTCGTGTCTGGATTTGATCTTTTGCATCTGACACTTACTTTCCAACAATCCTACAAAGTGAGTTGAGAGATTAATAAATTCACATACTGCACTAAAGTATCATGCATTTTGTTTTGGCTGTGCATAATTTGATAGGTGCAAAATGTAGTAAGTGAGCTTTACTTTCAGGCCTACTGACTTTGGAGTTAACTGGATCTCCTTCCAAGGATCTTCTTCATATTTGCAGGTCATGAATATGTTCACAAGATTTATCTAGCTTCCGAGGAGCTGTTTTTGGATTTGGGTATAAACAATCAAATTGTTTATTTAAGAAAAAAAGCTGGAGCAGTGTTGCTTACTTTATTCTTGTAGTGGAACTCTTATTTAAGAAGCCTGAATGCAAAGCCCAAATATAGGTCTAGTTCAATAGTTTATTGGAGCCTTTCTGTTATATATTTAGTCTTGTGAGCATTAGATAAATATATGATAAATTCAAACAGCTATTGCTTGCCCCAAGCTTTGAGATGAGACAGACTAAAGATATGTATTGTCTGACTTGTCTGTCAATATCAGCTTCATCTTCTTAGAACAGAAACTCACTTAAAATATAGAATAAATTGAAGACATGTGGTATATACAGGGGGAAAAAAGTTGTTGGCTTTTCTAACTATGCTTCCTTGGCAATGGTGTGTCAGAGGGATAAAACACAGCACAGTTACCCTTATCCCCCACACGGTAAGAAAATGATTAATGAATTCTGCAAGCAAACAGGGAAGAGAGCATTAGTCTTCTGAAGTTGAAACAAGTCATTTTCAAGACGACAAACCATAAATATTTGTTGCAAATCTCCTTTGAGTTTTTTTAATTCTTTTTAATGCACAGAGTAAATGAAATCAGATGCCAACATCTGTGCAGAGAAAAGAAAAAGAATAGATCCTTAATGGATTAATTTTTTTTTAAAAAAGTCAAAGCACCTGGACTGGATTATATGTTCTAAAAGCATCTATTTTTAAAGCATCTTCTAAGAGAATTATTATAGAGAGCCGGTTTGATGTAGTGGTTTAGGCACCAAACTAGAAACTGGGAGATTGTGAATTCTGGTCCTGCCTTAGGCACAAAGACAACTGTGTTACCTTGGGCCAGTCACTTTCTCTCAGCCTTAGGAAGTGGGTGATAAATAAACCAGTTTTGAAATCTTGCCAATGAAACCACTAATACTTAGTCCAGGCAGTTGCCAGGAGTAAACATTGACTCAATGGCACAAAAACCAACAAATCAAACCAAAAACAAAATAAAAACAGTATTATATTTAGAGAGGAAATTTTGAGAACTTGAAGGCATGAATGTGTGGTTACAACTTTCTAAATGTAAGTTCAGGTTGTGAAAGCTGGTTAAAAAGAAGTATACAATTGCTACGGTACCAAGCTTCTACAGAATTCTAATGCTACAGGTTAATTTATTTACTACTACTAATAAAAAAAAAACAAGATAACCACCTTTTCTAACCCACATTCAACCTTTTTCAGAGCACTGACTAAAATAAAGGAAAAAGTGCTTATCTTTCCACTCAGAAATCCCCTATCCAGCGATTTTTCTTCAAACTCTGAAAATCCTATGAGAGATACTTTTTTGCATTCAATCATGTCCAATTCTCAAACATTGCCTGGACAAGTCCTTGCAATTTGGCAAGGTTTTCCAGAAGCATTTTGCCGTTGTCTCCTTCCTAAGGCAAAGGGAAAGTGACAAGCACAAAGTTATACAGCAGCCTTTGTGCCTAAGACAGGGTTAGAATTTACAGTCTCCTGTTCCTGGCTTAATGACTTAATATAAAATTGGCTTTCTATGAGCAGTATAGGCCACACAGAAAAAAAGGAAGCTAAAACATTATTGTTTTTGTTAGATTCCAGGCTTTATTTCTATTTTTTTTCCCAATAAGGGAAAAATGACGCTTTGAATTACAGCATGACCAGTTCCGTACTATTTTCCCAAATTAAGGCTGAAACAAATTTATTTTATGCCTAAGCATCCCAAGGAATTGGAAAATATATAATGCCATCTCCCCACTCAAATGATGTCTTTCAGTGCTTCTGAATACAGTATGCTGGCTCTGTTAATTGTAAAATACACCCCTAAATATTATTTAACAGCGTCTTAATAGCAAAGCATGTAACTAATTTTCTGAAGGGATAATACACAATACATAATACGTAATACGTTCAGAGACAATTCCAAAAGTGTGAGGATTTTGTGTGAATATATATGTCTAAGTTTGTTTACACACACTAGAAAAGCAGAAAAAATGGGTCGGTACTTAACATATTGTCAGTAATATTTTTGGTAAACCAAAGGAAGTCAAATTCAGAAATTAGTCTGAATTTTTTGGAAAAGTCTGTGGAAATCCTTCTGTTTATTCAGTTTTGGCTTTTGCTTCAACTTGGATTAATGCTGATGAATAATTGATTTTTCATAATTTTAGTCTAATATGCTAAAAATTGTATGTTCTGAGGCTTCTGGCCTGAGCCCACGAAGTAATTTTGCAAATTACTTTTGAGGCTAAATTGTTGATTAATCCTATAAATTATTATTAAACTACCATAAGTCATAGGATTGGATGCTAGGACTTAATGTGATTTTAATGAGTAGTTTTGCATAATTTCGGGGACTTATTCACAGCCTCCCTATCCTACGTAAGTTTTAATGTATCAGAACAAACCAGGCATGAATATAGCAGTTCCACTCATTGGAACTGAATAATCCAGTGTTTCTCAACCTTGGCAAATTTAAAATGGCCAGTCTCGGGAATTCTGGGAGGTGAAGTCCACATCTTAAAACTTGCAAAGGTTTGGAAGTTTAGGGAACTTTTCCCTAAAAATTAGTTTGGGGTTACTTTAAAGTTAAGAATGAGTTGTTAAAGTTAAAAATGCAGGAGTGGATACCTGGTGGGGTTTTTTTCCTTCCTGTAAAAAGTTCACTTTTTTTCTTTTTACCTTGATGGGGTTCTGTGATTAGAAAAAAAAATCTGTGCGGTAAAAAGACTGCTGAAGAAAAAAAAGATACGGATAAGAAAGAGTTCAACTTACTTTTCCGGCTCATCTTGTACTTTAAAAAATTGCCTACTTCCTTTTAAGATTGTATAATGTACTCAGCTTTTTTTGTCATCCTATATATGAAAGGAGGGAAAAATCTGAGGTTTTCGGTGATGGGCACTTTACTATAACAGTATTTCCACTTCCTGATAGCTCCAGCTTGTCAAGCCAAATTGTTTTATTTGACTGATGTCTGTACATAAATCAGAAGAAAAACAACAACCTTGGAATACAGGTTGTGATAAAGGGTTCCTACCAATGAGGGATAGAAATGGGGTGATCAGAGAACTACCAATAGAGCAGCAGACCACTTGGAAACAGATCTGAGGCTTTTCAAGGGAAAAATAAAAAATAAAAAAACTCGTTATAATTATTTCATATAGGCAATGATTTTGAACTTCAAAGCTGGCAATAGATCTACTGTCAGTACCAGCCCAGCTGATATCATGAAAAGGAACACATTGAGAGCTGATTTTGATCTACCACATTGATCCAGTCTGGTTATGCCAAAAAGCTGTAGTTTAACCACATTCCTCTGCTATATGAGGCATGACAACATAGCTATTTTTCCTTTGAGTTAGGTGAGAGAGGAATCAGCACTCCCTTTGTTTCTATAATATGCAATTCCTTTTGCTTTCCATTGCAGTCTCAAATAAATTGAAATCTTACATTTGCTTAGTCTAATTCTTGGGAGTAGAAGAGAAAATGTACATTTTGTTCTCTTTTAATAAGTATAGAATGTGTTCAATTTTTGAAATTAAGTAATTTGTATTTAATCTTTTAATATATATCTATTTTAGAACTTGTGCCTGTTATACTTTTTAGTTTTAAATGTAGATACCACACAAAAGAAAAATAGTTTGCTTGGCATTGGCTTCAATTAACATTTTGATAACTGAAAATAAGTCTGAGTTTTATTAGTTCCTTTTGGAGAGAGAGATGAAACTATTTTTTTTGAAAAAGTCTTAAATCTGCTATCAAAATTAGTGCTGATTTTGCGAAGAATCATTATAACTTTAAAATTTTCTATAATCTATAGAAAATACATGTTCACTTTCAACAAAATCATACATTTACTTAAGGTTTATGGTCAGCAATATTAAAATCCGTTGAAATCATTGTTGGTTATTATTTGTTCAAATGTAATACTTATCAATTTATTACCTAAATTCCTATTTACCAAATATATATTTTATCAATAAGGAAGTTTGATAAAAGTATAGTTAGAAAACGAGCAACTTTTACAAAATCTGTGGAAATGAATGATCTAAGTTATCCGATTTAAAAAATTTAAAATTAGGGAAAAAATAAATGTAAAGCTCGTTGGGAAGAAAATTGAATGGTTTGTTGCTTCTGCTGAAGTAAACTCTAATTTATAAAACCTTGTGGATTGATATTGATTCATCTTTAAGGCTCTTGTTTTTTGCTGTAGCAGGCTTAACATAGCCTTCCTTCTGGCAATCATTAGGGGAATCATTATCCTCATCTAAAGGTCATAGTAATGGTCAGCCATCTGGAAATAACGTTATAGTGGGATGCAAGCCCATGTAAGAGCTCATTATCTCATTTTCTAAAGTTATGTCATACATAACTGATGAGTGTTTATCTGCACAATTCGTATGTCTTATGTTGGTGGGAATAAAGCATGTTTCAGACCTGCATGTGACAGATTTGCATTTTACCGAACAGTGCCATTTTCGGACGTCTTAAGTGAAACTGGTGCAGCAATTTGCAAAAATTGCTATCAGCTGCATGAGTGAATTTAAGCAAGCATCATTTTTCTTACCTCCTTTTCTTTCCTTTCCAGGCATAGATGTTCTCCATCATTTAGGCCTAAGTGGGCAAACTATGTATCATCCAACAACAGGGCCTACGATACATCTGTCGCCTGCTTCATCACCTCAAGGGATTCACCTACCTGCATTTGGAGTTCTTTTATCCACTCAGACAGCCATTGAAGTTCCCATTTCTCAAGTGGGAGTATCAGCTTTAGGTCCCAATTTTGCCATACTAATTAGCTTACGCTCTTACAAAGTAAACAATGCCTTTCTTTTCAGTATTAGGAATAAAAATAGACTGCAGTTTGGTGTACAGCTGCTACCAAGGAAGATAATGGTGCACACTGGAGGGAAGCACTCTGTATACTTCGATTATCGGGTTCACGACGAGCAGTGGCACACGTTTGCTATTGATGTTACAGAAAAATCAGTCTCCCTGTATACTCAATGTGGAAGGGAACACTTCAGCAAGGAGGTTCTTTCCAAAGTACAGTTTGATTCACATAGCTTATTCACCTTAGGAAGAATGAACTCCCAGTCAGTCAACTTTGAAGGTGTGTTATGTCAGCTGGATATTATCCCGTCTGCACAAGCCTTGACAAACTATTGTAAATATGTGAAACTACAATGTCGCCAAGCTGATACATACCGATCTCATACAATTTCTCCAAGCGAAGAGGACTCGAGCAAGCTATTGGATGAAGTAACCCAACTATTAAGTAAAAGAAATGGTACACAAAACCTTCATATCAGTAAGTTAGCATTGGTCAAAGATCCTCAAGTATTGATGGAGACAACTTCTTCCTTGACTCCTCTTTACTTAGGGAATATTACTGCCTTGTCAGAACCAAATGACCAGCAAATTGTGAATGTCTCCAAAGAACATCAGCATTATGTCAGCAAAAGGAAAGGGGATTCCTTGCCTCTCACAAAATTAACTTTAAATCATACAGACTCTGTGACAGAAAATATAAAAAGAAAAACGAATTCCAATTTGCTGTTTTCCGTAAAGCAGTCTAATGCCAAACATATGATGAAAAATACATCAAAGCCATATTTATATGAACTAATGGATATGCATCAGTTTTTAAATACAACATTGTATGAGAATGTTCATTCGGAACCTGTAATTAACCGGTTTAGCTCATGGGATGAGCATACAGTTCAGACTGATGAGATTTATAACGCAGAAGGCAATTATGAATTTGATGCTGATTATTATGACTATGATTATGAAGAATGGGAGAGACTGCTTGACATGGAAAACCTTAAGGGGCCTAAAGGAGATCCTGGACAGGTGGTAAGTGGCTTTCATTTATGGTCTCTAATAAAATATAAGAATTCTCAATCCACATTACAGGGATTTACCAAAGTTATTATAATGCAGGAATTTCCTGTAATTTCAGTTTTCTATGCTAATGGTGGGAATATGAGAAATAACCTGGGCTTTTGGTATTTTATAACAATGAATATTTTGTTATAGATAGACTTCCTGGAAATTCTAGAGAAATGTATGTAGCACAAAGAACCAAACATAGGGACTGCTGTCCTCCAAATGTATTAGAGTTTGGAGAGCACAAGGCTAAATAAAGCTAGACTAGATTGTTTTCCCATGAATTAAAAGCCATTGTTCAAGTAATAAAAGATTCTGAATCCATTCAACCTCTGAGTCCTAGTTCCTATAGTGATGGTAATATTCCATATTGTGAATATGGAATGGATTAGACCAGGGCAATATTATTTCAATGAAAACTAGATGGGAATATTTCATCTCGTCTCCATGAATTCCCACCCAATATGTTTATAGAGTCATACCTCTGTAGTTTTTTAAAACTTCTTATGGGGCATGATTTATCTATAATAACATTTTCACTGGGGTAGGGCATACTTGTTTCCTTATAAATGCACACACCTTCCTAGAAAACGGATACTTTAGAAAAAATCTGAAATGAGCGAGCCTCACGTCTATGGAGGTTCTTAGTCATCCAGACCATGATTATCCCAAAGGTGCTTTTGCGAAAGGCAACTGGACTGTCTTTGTTTTTCCTTGAAGATGTTTTCATCCAAGAGGCTGGAGAGATGAAACTCAAAAGCAAACCGGAAGAACGTAGCCTACTTGTAAATGGTGTCAGGATTAGAGCATCTGATAATTGGATACCCTGGGAAGTAATGCTGACAAATTATTTATTTATTTATTACATTTTTATACCGCCCAATTCCCGAAGGACTCTGGGCGGTTTACAACATAGATAGCAATAGCACTCAGATATTATACACTGCTTATCAGAGCTTTACAACACTCCCCAAGCAGTTACAGAGTCATCCTATTGCCCCCACAATCTTCTGAAACCTTGTAGACCTGTTCTGTAGCAGCTTCCATGTGAATGCATACCGTCACTAGCATGCTAAGCT
The DNA here is from genome assembly GCA_027560395.1 of Boaedon fuliginosus. Taxonomy (NCBI): domain Eukaryota; kingdom Metazoa; phylum Chordata; class Lepidosauria; order Squamata; family Lamprophiidae; genus Boaedon; species Boaedon fuliginosus. The sequence continues at coordinate 155,827 of JANHGC010004411.1, read as the reverse complement.
AGCAGTTTTCTTTTTAGATGAAACTGACAAGAAAGGCACAACTACATTTTGGCAGCTAGAGGGCAGGGGCAAGACTTTTGTCATGCCTTGGAGGAATCTTCTTTTAACTTTGCCTTCTGCAGGAGAAAGAAAGAGCCAAGAAAAATGCAGTTATTCTAACTATTGCTCTTCAGAAGAAATAAAAGAGAAACGAAAAGGAAGAGTACAAAGGAATAAAGGAAGCGTCTAAGGCTGTGTGCCTGGGATAAGGTCAGGAGATTGTAAGTGATAGCAAAAACTGTATCATGGCCAAGAGAAGAGGGTGTCAAACTCTCGCATTGTCACATCGTCACATGACGTATTGTGACTTTTCCCCCCTTCGTTAAACCTGGTGTGGGTGTGATCAGAGCTTGACGCATCTGGCCCGTGGGCCACGGGTTTGACACCCCTGCAATGGAAACTAGGAGATCTGCACGGGCGGTGCAAAAATATTCTGCTAAGGAACAGAAAGAAGGGTGGTTTGTGAACCATGGCAGTTGTGTGACCGCAGCTAATTTTAATTTAGTCCATAAAACAAAGTTAAGCAGATTATGGGTTAGCATGTTATATGAGCATATTTAGCCATTGTTTGATCATCCAAATATTTTTTGTTCCATGAACTACTGATCTACTATTATTGTAACTGATCTGCTTTCAACTGTATTCTTTTCATTAGGTTTGTTATTTTATATGGCTTTTAATTCTGTGTATTGTTAAGTTGTCAGTCTCTTTGGTGTCCTAAGATTCTGTGACTGATTTTACATACAATACCAAACTATGGTGTGTTTTTTTAACCATATATAATTGAATAAACCATATTAATGTAATTCATATGATATAGTTCCCCTTGACCGGGGAAGAGAAGCGGGGTATAAATCTAAATAAATAAATAAATAAATAAATAAATAAATAAATAAATAAATAAATAAATAGTAAGCTATACATTGTAGTTCAGAAACTAGAATGACTAATTCACCCAACCAAAATCCAAACAATTTGATACATGTCTTTTCAAACAATTCACATCTATCCATGTCATAGGACGTGTCAAATTTTTCATTTTTCAATTTCCAAACATTAGGGGTGTTCAAAAGTTGTGAAATGTCTTGGGGATGGTAAAGATATTTTGGTTACTTTAATATAATTTAGATGTGCTTGGTAAGTAACTACATAAATATCATAACTTTTAAACATTGTTTCATATGAGCTTTTACTTTATATTGCCGCCTCGAGTTCCCCTTTGGGGTGAAGAGAGGCGGGGTATAAATCTAATAAAATAAAATAATAAAATAATAAATAAATATTCCTTTTCCATTCTGCACAAATGAAACTAGAATCTTTATCATAGTAGCCATGAGGGATGCTTCATGTATCTTTATGTGTGTGTGTGTGTATGTGTGTGTGTGATGCACACAAATTAGGAACAGAACCTTTAAATATGCAAATGCAGCTCATGTATTTTATGTAATGCAATTCCTATAGTGGTTTCTAGTATGTATGTGGTTCAAATAAGTAACTTTCCAAAATTCTTTTTCCATTTCATTTTTCAGAAGTATCACACTGTTGGTAACCATAAGGTGGCTTAAGTTGCATCAGTATTGGACCAAAAATATATGGTGGAATATTTAACATGTGCATCAATAATTATGAATGTTAATTGTTCAGTGCAAAACTAGAAACTACACAAAAATTATTTATTTATTTAATTAATTAATTTATATTGCCTCCTATCCGCCCATGGTGACTCAAGGTGGTTTAAGAATATAAAACCACATTTAAAACAATAAAAATTAACAAAAAGAATCAAATAAATTAATATACAATATAACAAAATTACCCCCCAGCTCCCACTTCCCCGCCCTGGCGACAGCGGATCACATGAGCCATTTAATGGGCTCCCATCCCGCTATGGGTTCTTCAGGCCTGCTGGCAGAACCAGGTCTTCAGTGCCTTCCGGAAGAGTATTAGCGGGGGCCGTTCTAATCTCTGGGGAAATGATGTTCCAGAGTGGGAGTCACCACAGAGAAGGCCCTTTTTTTAGGCAACACTAGGTGTATCTCCCTCGGGGATGGGACCTGCAAAATTCTCTCTATCCCCACTCTGATAGGTTGGGTAGATCTGACCAGCAAAAGACGGTCCCTCAGATAACCTGGTCCCCAGCCATGAAGGGCTTTAAAGGTGACATTGAATTTCACTCGGAAACAAATCGGCAGCCAATACAGCTCCCGCAGGAGAGGTGATACATGTACACACCGGGGTCTCCACAAAACCTTGTGGGCTGCTATATTTTGCACCAACTTTATTTATTTATTTATTTATTTATTTATTTATTTATTTATTTATTTATTTATTTATTTATTGGATTTATATCCCGCCTCTCTTCACCCCTTTCAGGCCACCCCTGGCCAGCATGCATACATGCACTGGAACCCAGAAGAGCAACTGGTGACAGCTGCCGTGCCCAGAGATGGCTCTGTGTGCCGCTTCTGGCACAAGTGCCATAATTTTGCCATTACAGCTGTAGAATATACATGCTCACAAACACACACAGACTCCATACACAGACAAATTAAAACACATATAAACTAAGCACTGGTTCAATGTCTTTTAATGCTATAAATCAAATAGACATCATGCTGTTATGAACAACTGTATTTAAGAAGACAGATACTATCTCATCGAAATAGTTGCCTCTGATACAGTTTATAATTTATTAATGTGCCCAAAGAAAATTGAATGTTTCATCTGACTGGTATACCAGACAGTAGGCCTTTTGATAGCAACATCCCAAACACATTGGCGTAGCCACATTTTTATATTTTCAAGTGTATTCCTTTCTGTAATACCTCTCAAAATTTCTAATAAACAAGCTAATTGTTCCAGGCTCTACTTTTTATTTACTCCAAGGTCCATCAGTGGAGCTGATAATATAACGGTGATTTGGAAGAAAAATCAATATTCTCAAGGAGCACATCTCAGCTAATATTCAGTGAGCAATTTAGCTTTGTTATCAGATATGAACAAGTTAAAAATGTAATAAAATGTACATCCACAGAGTCAGTAGAATGCTAGAGACAAATTCAATGGTGGAAACACCATAAAAGTCACAAATACCTGGGCCATTCTGTACCTGTCATATGATTCACTGCTTGGTATTTTTAACTGAAGCCGAACTGGAGAGTTTAGACCAAAACCCAAGAAAACCGACGACTAATCACTATTGATTATTTCAGTTGAATTGAAAACATTCCTACCAAACCATCAGTGACTAAAGTGAACCAATCAGCATCTGAGAAGAAAAAATGAGTATAGTTCTGTGCAGACCTATTGGACAACCCAAAGATATAGAAGTGCTCCTTGACTTATTACTGTAATTGAGCCTGACAATTATGGTCATGTCAGGATGGTTTAAAGCAGGTCATCACATGACCCAACTGTATGATCTTTTTTTGCAGCAGCCATTAATAGCAATAGCAATTAGACTTATATACCACTTATCAGTGCTTATACAACTCTCCCTAAGCAGTTTACAGAGAGTCAGCATATTGCCCCCAACAATCTGGGCTCTAATTTTACTGACCTCAGCAGGATGGAAGGCTGAGTCAACCTTGAGCCTCGTGAGATTCGATCTGCCAAATTCTGGCAAGTCTGCAGGATTGCATTTAACCATGGCATCACCAAGACTCTAAGTGAATGCTATGGTCAATAGCAAATAGCAAATCTATTGTTCACTATGGGGTTTTGTTTTTTGTTTTTTGCTGAAAATTGAAAGTAAATGCTGGTTTCTGGCAAAAAGCAGTGTCACCTGACCTCATTGGATGCTGCAGATGGCCGTAGTTGCAGGCCAATTGCCAAGTGTCCAAAATGCAAGTATGTAACGGGAAGAGGGCTGGAAATCAGAACTTAGAAACTGAGTTAATTGTTAAGCGCCCAGTCATAAGTCTAGGATTACTTGTACAATAAGCTGGGAGAAAAGATCATGACCAGAACATAAGTGATCTTCTGGAAGGTCTCCAAATCTAGGATCAGGTGTAACTGAAATACAAAATCTATAGAGATTCACAGTCATCCAGGTCATGGTTGTCCCAAAGGTGCTTTTTCAGGAGGCAACTGGACTTTCTTGTTTTTTTTCTTTGAAGATGTTTCACTTCTCATCCAAGAAGTTTGGTCAGAGCTGAAGAAAAGCTGGGATGAAAAGCAAAACAACTTCAAAGGGAAAAAAACAAGTAACTCCAGTTGCCTCCTGAACAAGCACTTTTGGGGTAGAATACAAAATGAATATTCATGTCCTAATCACCTTAGAGTTGGACAATTACAATTCACTCTACATGGGACTACTCTTGAAGACGACTTGGAAATTACAGCTGGTCCAGAATGCATTGGCATAGGAAGTGATGGGCATGTTTACTACACTCTGGATGTGATATAGTCTAACACACATTTATTACATTTGGTGTTGTCAGTCATGAAACATTAAATTTGCCATCTTTCCTAAAGTGCCTTCTATAAAATGCCTAAAACTTCCTAGATATTCTGGACTCTTCACACTCCATAAACATTGTAATTCTGCAACAGAATTTAATTACAAATATATTAATGCAATTCAAAGATCTTCCTGTTTACCTGTCTGTTGTTTGTAAACCTATGTATTTTCCAATGTGGGGCATCTGTTTAAGCCTACCACCACCAAAATAATTCTTTAATATTCAAATTGTGTCACTTAAATAGAATCCCCATTCTTTGCAAACCTTTTTATGTCTGCAGCAGCCATGTGTACAACCAATTAAATTACATTCTTCAAAAAAGCCAACATGGGAAATCTTGCCATTTCAATCAATACACATTGTAAAGCCAGCAGTATCATCCTGCTGGGGTAATGCAATGACATTCTTTGGTTCCTGGTTTGGCTGCTGGAAGAGCGCAGCCATGTAAACAAACAAACAAAAATCAATAAATAGAAACAGATGTACAAGTAATCAGGTATGTCACTTTATTGATGCATTCCTGATTATCCCTTAATGAAGCAAGATACCTAAAGAAAGAATTCACCCTAATGACTGCTTCTTCAGAAGCTAGGCTTGTCTGGCTTTGACACCTGCCTTCCTGTGTACAGTTCAATAACAGTTAGTCACATAGTAACATTTGCAGTAGAATATTTCTGCTTTTTGAAAGGAATGGTAATGTAAGAGCCTCAGTGGCGCAGTGGTTAAATGCAGCACTGCAGTCTCTGCTGACTTGTTCAGCAGGTTGTCAGATCGA
>JANHGC010004411.1:121297-139968 GCA_027560395.1 Boaedon fuliginosus | reverse complement strand
AAACCTAGAGGCTTCTGTAGGAAGTTTGTTTTCTAAAGAAATGAACCTCCGGCAGAAGCCTCTAGGGGGCAAAAACAACTGATCAGTGAGATATTACGCATATTTTATGTAAGAAATAAATAGTATATGAGTTGAGTTTATACTGTGTTTCTTTTGAGTTATGATAGTGAGCTTCTGATTATGTATTTGGTGCAGAGATCTTCACCAAATCTATTAAAGTGGTCAGAGTTTTTTAGGCTAATTCAATATCTAATATTTATAAACTGTCAAGAGACTCTTAGGGAACCTGAAAAAGCACTCATATAAATAATCTGCAAGATTGTACAAAAAGGTACTTTGGAAATTTGATTTCTTCTTTCATTTTAAAGATCAAACATATTCATTTGCGTAATGTCTCCATTGTTATAATTACATTAAGTAGCCAAATCTCTATATATGTGAATCCATTTGTGTGAAATATAGAGCTTTGCATCATGGGTATTCCTAAAAGTCTTTCCCATTCGGCAGATTTACAAAATATCATGTGAGTGTAATTTTTATAAACAAATCACTTTGAAGATACAGCACAGTTTTACTTGGCATATAAGCAATATAGTTCATGTTGGACTTTTCAGCAAAGCACTGGCACCGTGTTGGCAGCCATGTGCAAAGGCAGAATCATAGCTTGTATACTATTACAAAGCCAAGAGAAAGAAAAAGACAGACATAGTGTAAATGACAAAATGTTTTGATAAATCTATCTAGGTGACCTTAATGTTATTTATGTCCTCCTACTAGTTAGCATGCTAGCCACACTATCTCTGAGTATTCAACGAATATAAACAGTTTGACTAGCACTGATGATGTTATCTAGCTTTGGTAATGAAATGTCTGGAAGAAAACAGGCAAGCTCAGAATGCATCAAGGATCCCTCATTTCAAGCCTGAGCTACAAATATTCTCCTTTATTGATAAACAATTACCCGTAATCAGATTCCTGATTTTTCTTTCTCCTTGTTGCCACTCAGGATCAAGTCAGCTTGCTGTGAATTGTCTTACAAGGGGACATGCCCTCTGCATTAATAAATTTAACTATTTTTATTATTTGTGTTCTGGAACAATTCCTTGTTGAAAAAAACTGACATTTCAATTCTAACTATGTTTTTACATTTTTTGAATAATGCTTTGTATTTCTTCAGGATTCCATGTCCTAAAACAGGGACATAGAAAAAGATTAATATTAAATTTTATTGCTATATATCTGGCTAGTCTGATAACTAATAAACTTAGGTGTCTTTATTGATTGTCAGATCTGCATGAAGGCCTTACCTTCAAAGAGATAAGGTTGAATTTTGTATTCTTTCAAAGTACAATATAAATGCTTTACCACAACAGTCCTTCATCTTAGAAAAAAGTTATAGTAAATATAAAACAGCCTTTGCAGTTGAGTCGGGAAGAAATGAAAATATATGCCAGAAATTAAAGATCACTTTATTTTTAACATTGTTGATTAGTGGAACTTCTTTCATTAACTAAAAAAAAAAACAAATCTTGAATTACTATGCCAATATTTTTTGAATGGTACATTTACCTGGAACAGAAAATTGTACGCTTGGTTGTACTTTATTTTTTCAAGTCCATATATTAGGAGGTCCAACATTCTTAGTAATTTTAATAAATTAGCAGTCGAGGTTTCACCAAGATGAAATAGGCCTCAGTTTGAAAACTTAGATTGATCCCTTTTCTTAAAAGAGGTAACTATGGATCCAGACATTGTTGTGCTACTTGTATCTAAAATCCAGTGACGTTGTTCAGATCCTTAATGTTTAATATTTGTCAAGCTGTAGATGACAAATAACAAATTAATGTAAAGGGCAAATTGTTCTGACAAATCAAAAGGCACAATACAAAACTGGTATCCAACAACAAAATTCTGGTCCTAATTGCCCCTCGTAACCTGAGAACTATCTGTCCAGATATTCAGGACATCCAAACCAGCCTGTCTTTTATCCCAAAGGTGCTTTTTCAAGAGGCAACTGGAGTTTCTGGTTTTTCTTTGAAGAAGCTGAATGAGCTTCTTCAAAGCTTTGATGAGCTGAAGCAGCTTCTTGGATGAGAAGCGAAACCTCTTGAAAGAAAAACCAGAAATTCCAGTTGCCTCTAGAAAAAGCACCTTTGGGACAGCCATGACTTGGATGACTGAGAATCTCCACAGATTCTGCTTCTAATTCAGAACTACTTAAGCTTGACATTGTTATTTTGGACTGAGTCACAAACCTTTACAAAATGTTTTGTAAAACACTATAATAACAAAAATTTAAAAATTACAGTTTGCGATACCTGCATGACACCAAAATTTATCTACCTGAGGCTAGGATGAAGTTGTAGTGTTTGGTTATTTGTTTGTTTATCAGATTTTATCACTCAATATGGGTTCAGTTCATCCACTCAGTTCTGTCCTTCTGCAGTCAAAAGAATTTGAAACAGGCAGGCATTATAAAATATATGTGATATTAAAGTTTATTGCATGACTAACATTTTGTGAAGCTATTAATGTAGTTTGTTTGATTTTGGCTTTGCATGTTTTAAAAACCCATCCTTTTATAAAAGAAGATTTATGGGTCCGTATAAGAGATTTCAAACTTTGTGATGCCATAACCCTCTAAAATATAAATAAATTGTTTGACAACAAAGCCACCCTTGTGAATAATTAAGATTGAGCAAGAAATAAATCATTACATTTTCATTTATATGCCAAAGAAAACAATAATAGAAATTTGCAGCTTTATAAAGTTAACCTTTCACTGAAAAAACCCTCCAGTAAAGCAATCCAATCTAAAAAGCATATTTTCTATGAGAAGAATAAGCTTTTTTGTTTTGTATCATTCCTACTTTATTTTTGAGGAAGGTATTCTCATTTTTTTGTTCCAAGTTTATTTTTCATGGCTGCATGCTTTTTTAGAGCAGCAACTAATCCTTATTTTGATGTCAGCTTGCCCAGGCAGAGTAGAAACAAGTTCAGTCAGTGATCCAGCTTTGTGCACCAAAGGATTAGATATTGTTTGTGAGTTAAAAAAAAAGAAAGATTTCTGTCAGAACTTGTTCCCGTCCTGTCTGAGCATGCTGACGGCCATCTTGTCAAAGCAAAACCCATCAGGTTTCTGAACACTGAGCTGGAATCTTGTCAGAACGTGCTTCGGACTTGATTAGGATAAAGCTGGCTGTCAGCTTATATCCAAGCAGAGTGGGAGTAAGTTTTGGTAGTGAGCTTGTTTTCCACAAATAAGCCCCACAAAATCTGCAATTCCCATCAAATCTGTTTTTTACTTCCCTGGATGGTCTGGCTTATTCATAATGACCACACCAACTTTGTATCTTTTGTATAGGAGGGTGCACCCATAAGCAGTTATAGTATATATTTTCTGTGGCTTTTACTCAGTATGTATGTAAGAAGAGAGACAGAAAAAAATGTATTAATGTAGTAAAGTGGATTTCAGAGAGGTAAATTCAGTTCAGATTTTAATTGGGATTCAGACAGCTGTTGAGGTTTCTACATGTGTACCAGGGAGCTTTAGCAAGACCTCTGTGTTAATTATCCAGCCACTCAGGAGAATTGATCAAGAAAAAAATTGAATGTGACGTAACTATTGCAGTTGTCTTTCTGGGAATATGTGGAAGGCATATGTGTTTATATGATTGGGAATAACATTCAAATGATATTTTACTTGTACAAAATGTCAAGCATGTTTTTTTTTAAAGGGTAGCTAGTTAATTTGGAGAATTGCCAACCAAATTTCAAACAAATATGTAGAGGCTTCTAATTATGACAAACAATGGGTTTAAGCGTGTAATATATTATTGTGTCTTCTGGAGTTTGTTCTAAACAGAACAAGAATAATATCAGAATGAATTCATGTTGGATACACCAGTGCTGTAAACAAGACATGACACATCAGCATGCTTCGTCTGAAAATTGTTACACATTGCAGACAAATGTGAAATAGTATTCATTGGATTTATAGCCAATGTTTTGTTCAGAAAAGAGTATTCTAAAATTTTTAGATTCTAAAGTTTCTTTTGATGTATAGAGTTACTACAGTGAGGTTTAAACAATAGCTAGAAAGCCTGCTTTATATTCAACTACTATTTAATTTATTCCAGGTGAGAATAAAGAAAGCATTATTGCAAAGGTCCTTTTTCAGGGGGCATCTGGGATTTTCTTGTTTTTTCTTTGAAAACATTTCACTTCTCATCCGAGAAGCTTCTTCAGCTCTGACTGGATGGTGGGGAATGGAAGGATTTATATGCCTTGCAGACAGCACAGTGCCTCAATGACTTGCTAAAAGGTTGCAAATTACCAGCTGTGCAGGGAATATAAATCCATTCCCCACCATCCAGTCAGAGCTGAAGAAGTTTCTTGGATGAGAAGCAAAACATCTTCAAAGAAAGAAAAACAAGAAAAGTCCAGTTGGCTCCTGAAAAAGCACTTTTGGAACAGCCATGACCTGAATGACTGAGAATCTCCATAGGCAAAAAAAGCATTATAGTTCCAAAATGACAAATCATCCTAATATAGTTAGTCCTTGACTTACAACTACAACTGAGAACAGAATTTCCATTGCTAAGCCAGACAGTTGTTAAATCAGTTGTGTCAGATTTATGACTGCTTCCCCCATGGTTGTTAAGCAAATCACTGCAATTGTTAAGGGAATCGCACAATAGTTAAAGGAATCCAGCTTTCTCTATTGGCTTTGCTTGTCAGAAGCCAGCTGGGAAAGTTACAAATCACGAACACATGACCCCCCCCCCCTGTACACTGCAACCATCGCAATTTCATAAATTCATGCCAGTTGCCAAGCAACCACATTTTGATCACATAACTTCACTATGGTCATAAATGTGAGAGGGATTGTTATGTCACTTTTTAAAATGCCACTGTAACTCAGAACTAAATGAATGTAAGTCAAGGACTACCTGTAATTAAAAGGAATTATAAGCACAAGTGTTTTTCAAAGAAGCTGCATGAAATTATAGTTCCACAAGTTTAATGACTAGAATGAGTTCTGTTCACTTTGTCAATTTTGCATGCATGTCTGAAATAATCAGTTAGTAGCTGTGATCTACTGTCTGAATTCTCAGACAGAAGTTATTGCTGTAACCCAACATTTCTCTTAAAAGAAAATGGGGCAGGCCACATAAAAGTACTGCAGCTGCCTGATAAGCAGGACCTCTGTGAGCTGCAATGTATAAGCAGGACCTCTGTGAGCTGCAATGTCTCTTTACATCTTTATAGACTAATTATCACTATCATGTACTTCCATTGTTAGCTTTAAAACTGTTTAGATAACTACCACAAAAAGGAGTTAGATCTCCTTTATGTAGAATAAGAGGAAGTGAAGATGAATATGGACAGTGGAAGAATATTAATTAAGAAACCGCAAGCATGCATATTTATGTTTGGACCTACTGTACATGCGAAGGATTTGCACTTGCTCTTCAAATAATCCCTTACTTCATTCCTCCCTTGTTTTATTGATACCAATTTTTTAAGAAACGAATAACTATTTACCTCTGTATTGTCAAGCTACTATCAGATTCATTTTGCCAAAAACATCCAAAAGATGGTAATAGAATATTTTCTGATGCTTCAAAATATTCTCCAGATAAATCTACACACTCATGATTTCAAAATGGCCATCTGTGCGGGCTGGTAAAATGGTTAAATGTGTGTTGTGATCTTGCGGTGCCAATGCCTATCCTTTTTATATTTCTGTGCAATTACCTAAGGGTTGGAGCTCATATTGTGATGTTATGTTTAATACTTTTGATACATTCTCAGCTTTCTGTATCTGTTCTGGTCAATGTCTTTCTAAATTAGATTTGAAAACAATTTGTAAATGCATGTTTGGTCAATGTCTGTTCTGGTCAATGTCTTTCTAAAGTAGATTTGAAAACAATTTGTAAATGCATGTTTGGAAGAATGTGAATTCATATTATCAGCCCTAATCAATCTACTCCAGAATGAAGACTTCATTTACTCCACAACGAAGACTTTGCACAATGTGGGTTATAGAGGGCCGTTTCTTCCTTCCAAAGGCTAGAACTGAGCGGTCACCCAGCCAGCTTCCATTCTTGAGGGACCTTGTATTTCCACACTCCTGGTCCAACACCATATCGCTTAACCATTACACTACATTAGCTCTCACCAGTTAATATATTGTATATTATGGGATTTCCCCCATAACAGTGTATTGTATATTTCCCATAATATACAGCATGTTTGATCAGAAAGTTTCCCAAAACTTTCTGATCAAACATGGAAAACAAAATTATTGTGTGTTATCCAACAAGTTTGCATCGGCTATCTCACTGAGATGCTTCTATTGTCATTAGAACAAAATATTTCTTTTAATATATTAGAAAATTCTAACAAATTTCCTTTTCTAGCTAAATTCATAAGAGTTCTGTGGAGAATTGTATCTGCTATAATCAAATTAGCTTCTCAAGATGCTCTGAAAAAGATTTGGGATTGGAAAACTAATTCATCTATATCCAAATTTGAATAATTATAAATGTGTAAGTTGTACATTACATAAAACAAATCTACATTTGATATCAGCCAGGTGACATGATAGAAATTTTAGTAATTATACTGACATAAGGATGTCTCCTTCTCTAGATTAGTAATATTTTCCGTTCATACTTCATGTCCTGAAATTTTGCCAAGTCTAAAAACTAAACTTGGCAAAATTCTCTTGGGAGAGTTTAAAAAAAAGGATTGTGCTTGCTTCTGTTTATATGGGGACATATGGGAGTGTTTTAGACTTCATTACAACATTTGTTGTTTTTATACCTGCAGGGTTTAATGGGATATCCAGGACCAAGAGGGATACAAGGGGAACAAGTAAGTAAAACAATCATGATTTGATATGCCACATATTAATCCCAAATATTTAATAAAGTTCTCATGCTTGCTTGGCTGGTTGTCAATTGTATTTTGTGTGAATATAGGCCAATGTTTAATCCTGCACACCAATTAAAATGTCACATATGAGAGAATGCTAATCAAAATAAGAAGCAGTGATGTTGTTGGTTTGAACTCTGAGCTTGGCGATTTGGGTGCAAATATTTCATTCCCATTCGAGGAGACATCTTCAGTGTGCTTTGGATTGTGCTTGTCCGGGGGAGTACTGGCCTTTAAATACCTTTCTGAGTCACGGCCTGATTTCAGATTGTGTGATTGGCTAGCTGCAGTTGCCGAGTCATAGTCCTTGGTTTTAAGTACCATCTGTGTGATGAAAATTAGTGTTGCTGTTGTTGTTCAGATGTCTTTTGAAGATGTCATTGTCTGGTTTCAGGTTGATGAAGTCCGATTACTTGTGATCTGTTGAGTTATGACTTTATTTGCAGCGGGGCTGTTCATTGATCTTTAAATGCTGCCTTCGGGATCATGTTTTGATGTTCTTTCATTCTAAGTGAAACTTACAATTGTTGTAACCCAGGCAAAGTCAAGGAGAGTAAGGGAATTCCTGGAAGCCTTATTTTCCACCAATAAATTAACAAATAAATACATTGACATCGACCCAATCTACCAACCATGTAGAATGAAAGAACAAGATCAAACACGATCCTGAAGGTATCACACAGATGGTACTTAAAACCAAGGACTATGACTCAGCAACTATAGCTAGCCAATCACACAACCTGAAATCAGGCCAGGACTCAGAAAGGTGTGTAAAGGCCAGTACTTCCTCAGACAATTACAATCGAAAATGCACTGAAGATATCTCCTTGATTGGGGACGAAACGCTTACAACCAAATCACCAAGCTTGCACCTAAACCAACAGCATAACTATCAACCTGAGCTACTAATATTCAAAGACATTTCAAAAAGCAATGAGCTGGAGAGATGATCACTAGTAAATTGCTTAGATATTTATGACAATGATTCAGAAGAAGGCAATGTCTTTCACAGTATTTAAAAAAAATGAAAGCATGTTCAACTGTTACATTTTTTTGGTTGATTTCAACTACAAAAACATAAATTAATTCATTAAATTTAAAAACATTTTCAAATTACTAAAATGGCCAATTGTTCTTTTGGAATAATAGAAAAATAGAATTTATGTAAGATAATGTAGTAAGTAGCAGGCTACCTGTTGCTGTTAAAAAGAAAAGTAGAGGAATTATATCACTATTCACAAATATGTCATTACTCCAACACTCCAGAAGCTTTTGAGTCACTAAAATAGGCATTAACCCCAGCTTTTGAATTATTTCATTAGGATATTTGATGAGAGTTGGAGATGATAGCATTCAGTTGTAGATAACCAACCTGTTGATACTTTCATTTCAATCTACGCAGTCATACAGCCATAGCATTTTTGTGCACTCTGCTTTATAAATCTCACACTTTTGTCTAAAGAAAATGTACAATTTCTTTTATTTTTGTCTCTACTCTAAAAATTTCCTAAAATGCCAGGTTTATCTATTTTTCAAGATAAACTACAAAATGGCCATGCTCTTTACCTCATGGCTTTTGAGTTACATTCTCCACTCCTTACTTGAGTTATGATGCTGCATACAGAATATATTTTGTGTAAGCTTAAATGAAGACTGGACTTGTAATGAATATTTCATACTTACATAGATGATTAAAGTGTATTTTTTTTCTTTTCATTTTAGGGAATTCTAGGATTGACTGGCAACCCTGGGGCTCTTGGTTACCCTGGCAGGCAGGTGCAGTAACTATAGTTCAAACCTAAATTACCGGAAATGATAATTTAAAAAATACATTAAGATATCCCTACCTAATTTAATTTGTTGTGTGCTATTTAATGTGTGTAGTTTGTTTCCAAAGTATACTTATTGCACATATCAAAAAGGGTAGGGTTCTTCTAGAATTAATCCTATAATAGAAATATTGACATTATATCTAATGATCAAAGAAACAAACAGGCTGAATTTTTAGCAGGAACATAAATCAGAATTCTAGAGTCCTTGTTCTGGGGCATCCATTTGCTTTATTTTGGCTTGTTCCACCCACAATAAATGATTTATACTATAGCAATAGCATTTAGGCTTATATACTGCTTTATATAGTGTATATATATATATAGGCTTATATACTGCATTATATAGTGCTTTAGAGCACTCCTTCAGTGGCTTACAATGTATAAGTATTATTTGCATATTGTCCCCAATAATCTAGGTCTTCATTTTAATGACCTTGGAAGGATAGAAGGTTAAGTCAATCTTGAGCCCCATCAGTATCGAACTCCAGGCTGTGGGCAGAGTTTGCCTTCAATACTGCAATTTAGCCACTGCGCCACCAGGGCTATTTATATTGTTTGTACTAGCAATCCTAGTTTATAGCTACCCCAAAATATCAGAATCATAAAGCAGGGTGATTTTGCGTGGTCTACGATTTGAGTTTTCGGAAGAGCAAGCAAGAATTGGGTTAGGACAAGCCAGGATTTTTTTTCCTTATTGGCAAATTCTTGGCTTGTTAGATATTTCTATGGGCAGGTTGTATGCTGAAACTTACGAATGATTGATAAAGCCAGAATGTTCTAACATTTTATCTAAATAGTATAGAAAAACATAATGGCAAAATATCATATTAGGGAAAGATGTTAGAAGTCACTTATAGGTGATAAAGTTCTTTCTACCTTAAATCTACCTTAAATCTGCCTTTTGTTTAATTCTGCCCATACAATATCAAGTCTTAATAGAGAGTGATCAGTATTCTTTCATGGAAGCTGTGGCAATATTTTGTACTTATTGTTTGCTCAGTCAGTTCAAACTATATAAGAACTGCTGCACTTACTCCTCCTCCCTCCCTTTTTTGTACAAGTCTTTCCCATGATATGAGTCATTGGAAGCACATCCTATTTTTTCAGCTTCAAATAATCATTCTTATTGGAGCAATTTATTATGGTAATAGCATTTCTAGAAGCGGAATGCAATATTAACTTTAGGCACTCCTCTTAAGCAAAATGTTACTTAGAATGCTGATCACTTAATCTAACCCATGAATGTTTCATGGAAGAAGCTAGATCCTGAATCAGCACTGTTTTATAAAAATGTGCTCTCAAGTGCTATAATTTTCACAAAACAATGAACATTCTATCTAATAAACTATAGAAGTGTCATAAGACTTTTCATAAACAGAGACTTCAGAATCTTAAAAAGTACACAATATACATTTTTCTATTCACTAAGTTATCCAAAATTGTACAGCTGAAGGGAAAACATCCTCTTACTTATCAAGATTTCTTTCTAAAAAAACCTTCTAGTTTTAAAACATTCCGAAAAGTATAACTGGGAAAAAAAATCTAGCATGTTAAGGGGAAGGATATCAAAGTTGCAGTTTTAATACATGTATATCAGAAATCAGTACTGATTTAACACAGTTGTACGGTAGCTATTTATCAGAAAAGAATTTAAGAAATAAGAATTAGCGCTGGTATAATTTTTGCTTTTTCAGTAATAACAGTGATGAACTTAAAAAAGTCTAATGAATAGAAGATGAAAGACAAATGCATAGGAATTAACAGCTGTTTTGTAGGGTGATTTCTTTGTTATGGTTCTGCAGAAACACAAACTTAAGTATCCTTAGAGCCCATCAGAGCTCTGTCCTCAAAGATAAGAAAAAGGTCAGAGAGTTAGTTCCCAGATGCATTAAAAAAATTCATATGATGCTTAAGGATAAACAGCTCCTTGTGTTGAATTAATCTCCTTACTGATCTTTATAGAGAGAAAAAGGAAAGTTTTTATAACAAAAATGGAAATATAATTGTCTGGATGCCTTATAAAATACAGTTAATATGACTGATGATTGCAAAAAAAGTTTTCTGATCCAGATACCCAGATTAGTTTCAAATTTGTGTTTAGCTAATGTAGCAATAATTAAATAATAAACTATTATCATGGACATACAGAATTAAAACTTTACAATACTGTTTCATAGTTGATTCCATAACTCAGTAGCATTATGCTAGCCATTCTTAAGGAGCAAGAATTTAAAAGACTTGGGATGGGCATATTGGTATTATATTGATTGGGAAATATATGGAATCACATCCAAGTTTAACTTTATTAAAATTCTTGTGAAACCCTATTAAGCCAAATATTTTATTGAAGTAATCTCATTATTATTTGACTTTAGCATAAAAGGAAATAGTACCCATACCAAAGGAATTATGTATCTTTTACAAGCCCTCTGAGAGCCATATTATATGTACTGAATGTTGACTTTCACAGACACGATTTCAAAAAGCATGTTACCAACGTTGCAAATTAATAACTTTAACACCTTTTAAATATATTGTTTCCTTGTTTGGAAAATAATGTAAAAGACATGTTTTCTTATGCTAGGGTTTAGCAGGACCGGAAGGTAACCCAGGCCCTAAAGGTGTAAGAGTAAGTAAGCTATATGTTAGATATATATGCATGGCTTTGTTTGCTCAGCCATAATTTAACGTAGGACTAGAGATATTTCATGCAAAGTGATTCTTTCTCTGCTCACTGATTAATTCTGATTCATAAAATGAATTTTATTAACATACAGCTTTTATTCTCATCTTCATTGTCTTCAATCTGTTCAAGCTTCAGTTTTTGGGTGTGTGCACAACCTTTTTGTGCCTGAAATATTGGTTTAATATTAAATCCTGATATACTAGTTTTATATCAGAAGATTACATAAATAAAGGTGTGCTTAGGTGACACTATTCAGGCTGTGCCTCTGAAGTCAAATGAAATCAGAAGTACAGGCAGTCCTGGACTTATAGATTACTTTAGACCAAACTCTGAAGTTATGACAACTTGCCCCATAGTCACATGACTGCATTTTGGGTGCTCGGCAATTGATCCACATTTACAGCCGTTTGCAGCATCCCATTGTCACATTACCATGTTTTACAATGTTTTTACCAAAATCCAACATTTGCTTCCATTTTTTTGGCAAAATGAGCCCAGTGAACAATTGGCTTACTGTGGTGTTTACTTAACAATACTGCAAAAGGTCATAAAATTGGTTTTGTCATGTGGTGATCTCTTTTATGACCATCACAACTTACTACTGTGACAGATAAGCTCCATTAAGGTCATAAGTTGAGGACAGGCTTCGATAACAGGACAAAGCCTGCTATTGCAGCTTTCCCCAATTTAAAATTCAAGCACACAGCAGACACTTATTAGCAGGAATTGCTTTTTGTCCCTGTACATTTTCCTAAATGTAGAGTTAACTCTCATCCTGCATGGTGAATCTGCTAATCAAGCTAAAAATATCTAGGCCATTTATGTATTTATTTTACATGTCTGCCTATCTTGCAAGAGTGAATTTGAGCAATGTATAAACAACAGCTACAACAATAAACCATGATGCCCAGGATAAACAATGCATCTCAGTTTTTAAAAACTCATCTCAGCAGCACAGCTTGCCTGACATTCTGGACCACTTAGAACTGTCTCAAACCTTCTGGAAAAAACCAGAACGGGACTGCAGAAGTTATAAAGTTTATTTTTTAGTTGTGTTGGTAAGCTTAAAAGTTGTACAATATATAATGTGTTGGAGAAGAAGTTTCTCATGTTCTTGTTTTTCTTATTTATAATTCCAAAGGGTTTCATTGGACCTCCAGGAGTGGCTGGGAATCCTGGACCTGAGGGAGAAAGAGTAGGTTTTATAGAATATAGAATAGATCTTTATTCATATTTTATGGAAATTCATGTTTCAACCCTGTTGAATGATTGCATTGTGCATGGAAATAGTCTGAAAACCTGTCTAAAATGGGCAAATAGATTGTAATTTGAACCGGCTGTAATAGTTATATTATAATGCCATTGTGTTGCACCCACCCTTGCCAATTCAGACTTCAATTCTTTTAAATTCTTCCAATAATTTAGGCCATCTTATATGAAGAGGCTTCTCTTCCCTGGAAGACCCCTCTGTCTGAATCCTTACTGAAGTCTAAATCTAATTAAATAAATCATCATGATCCATATAATTATTTAATCTATTATAAATGGGAAGATGCCTCGTGATCTTATTTCTAAGGGTGTCTTCGGTGTCCTCAGTTACTTTGCACAGTAGGACTAACTATTAATTAAACAGCAATATTGGTAAATCATAAGAATTAAGAATGAGCTTTAAAAATATCATGTTGAATATCATTAGCGGTCCCAAATGGGCAAAATGAAAAAGTGATCAACACTTGTGAAAACAAATGTGAGTAAGGTGAGGCATCTTTGCTCAACCAAAACTATTGCTCTTGAAAGAAATTCAGTGTAACTCTAATTTGGTAATGAGGAATAAGCACAAACAATATAAAATGAAATAACAACAATAGCAAGCTATATCTAAATAAACCTGTAACTTCTATTGAAAATTTACATTTTGTTATTTCTTTCAGGGTATTCCAGGTTTACCTGGAAAAAGAGGTATAAAGGGGAGAATAGTAAGTGGCAAACATTTATTTCATTGTATGGTATCATGTTTTGATTGACAGCTCAATTTATTCAGGTCAGACTTATTTCTAAATATAATGAAGTGCTTCCTGCAGATAAATAATTATAGGATTACAGCATAAGATTTCCAAAATTCTGGATGATCAGTAGATGGCAGCAAAGCAACACAGAAAGCTGTAACTCTATGCTGCCAACTAATGAGTTGTTCAGGTATTTGCAGCTAGGGATCTGGTCTCCCTTCTTGTTACGAAGTCGTATCTGACTCATCGTGACCCCATGGACAACGTTCCTCGAGGCCTTCCTGTCCTCTACCCTCCCCTGGAGTCCATTGCACCGACTACTTCAGTGATTTCATCGAACCACCTTATTCTCTGTTGTCCCCTTCTTCTTTTGCCCTCAATCGCTCCCAGCATTAGGCTCTTCTCCAGTGAGTCCTTCCTTCTTATGAGGTGCGCAAAATATTTGAGTTTCATCTTCAGGATCTGGCCTTCTAAAGATCAGTCAGGGTTGTTCTCCTCTAGGACTGACCGGTTTCATCACCTTGCAGTCCAAGGGACTTGCAAGAGTCTTCTCCAGGACCATAGTTCAAAAGCCTCAATTCTTTGACCCTCAGCCTTCCTTATGGTCCAACTTTCACAGCCATACATTGCAGATGGGAAAACCAGGCAGGGTGATGTCTCTGCTTTTTAGTGTGCTGTCTAGATTTGCCATAGCTTTCCTCCTGAGGAGCAAGCGTCTTTCAATTTCTTGGCTGCAGTCACCATCTGCAGTATCTCCCTGTTATACTATATATTATATTATATAGTCTCCCGACTGCACCTTATATGTTCTTTGTATATTCTACATTAAAGGGGTTAATTTTAATTTAATTTTAATAAAATTTTTATTTATTTATTTTTATTTTTTTCCTTACGTGAATTGTAAATCAATTTGTAAGAAAATAGAGCATAACTGGGGAAGATAGGCAGAAAGAAACAATCCATAGTGAATTCAGGAAATTCAGTGTGCTAAAACTCAGTGTTTTCAAATTATAAAATCTTCTTCAGAAGCAACATTGATCAATAGTATGTGTCTTCTTCTTTGGGAGGCGGTTTCAGAGAGACGCTACTTAATTGAAGAATTAGATACAGACTTAGTTCTTAGCTAAAGAATAGATGCCCTTTAAAGAGGGTCCAAAACTCTTATTTCAATTACAAATTTCTTGGTTATTACAGAAAATATATGTTCACACATTTCTTTAATCTTTCTTTACAAACTTTCTTGTATTTGTACTGCTTACATTTTTGGAAATAAAAAGAGGTATATGTAAGTTTCACAGGTATTAGCCTTAAAAATGCTTTAAAAAAAGAGAGAGATAGCTTCCAGAAAGCAGTTTGGAGTATTTGTTATAATAATCCCAATGAAGGGGGAAAACCTCAATAGATTAGTTTTATTAATAAATCATTATAATCCAAATACCAAAATGAATGTTTTGCTAAGATATTTTATTCTTCCAAACTTGTATTTTTCCCTATTTTTCCCTAATATGTACATTACATCCCAACTGACAAATTTTAGTATATGTTAAAGTTATAACCACATGGATTATATATGATACATAGACTTTGCAAACTTCATATTAGGCCAATGGGGTAAAGGCTTTTTTATAGCTAGAAATTAGTATGATAGAAAATGCTTACCTTTTGCTAAGTTTAACTACAAAAACAATGCATTGTTACTTCTAGTAAAATGTCAATAGGCTTCTTTCTTGTGGGTAGCAGTATTAAAGTTGGTGGCATTTAGCTTCTTCAAACAATTGCAAAATATACTAATAGTAATGTATGCGTAATATGTATGTGTGGGCTTGTAAAGTTACATAGTAAGCATTTGGACCTTTTGGAATTAATTGTGGCTAGTTGGGGAATTGAATATTGTTTTCTTAGCCTTTTTAAATGAGTTAAATTTGATAATCAAACTATTGCCTTGATATATTAGTGTCAGCCAGCTAGAGAGACCACTGACCTTGAAGTACAACTGGTCAGCATTACTTGGTATTTTTGGTACTATTTTAACCCTTGCTCCCATGAACACAGATTTCCTATTCAGTGAATGCAAATTGGCAGTGCTTTCAAAATCAATCTTTATCACCATTATCTTCTACTCAAAAGCTGCCCCTTGTCTTTTCAGTGATTCAAACACTTAGACAAGTTATGCTTTTAGCTAAGTAGCAGATTCAAGGAAAGGATGGCCTTTTATTTTTTTTCCTCTTTCCACAGTAAGAGTGTCAGCTTGTTAGATTAATAAAAACTTGTATATAAAAGCTGCTAGGATAGATTTCAAAGGATGAGTGTGAGTGTCTTCACACTTGAAAGTTGCTGCTATTTTGTTATCTGTTGTAAACCTGTATTTTGGGTTTTCTGTTAGAATAGGCACATGCTTATACTATATTTGATTAACATTCTATACAAGACTTGTATAACCCTGAGGTCCTTCCTCCTGGTTTGTTTGAGTGGCAGGAAACCTGTGAGTTACTGTAACCTGCTAGCTTTAGAATTAAGTTGTATGGGTTCTCTTGGGTTTTCAATGTTTCTATAGGTAGGTGAATTTTGGTGATGATGTGACCATGAGATGATGAAACTGTCGTAAGTTTGAGCTGGTTGCCAAGCACCTGGATCATGATCATGTGACTGTTTAGGTGCTGGGCAATTTTTGAGGACAAGTATTGTAGTGCCATCTGTTTGGTACCATCATAACTTTGAATGGTCGCTGAATGAATGGACATTAACTGAGAACACTGTTATTTTCCTACCAAAGTGGTACCTATTTATCTACTCACATTTACATGCTTTAAAACTGCTGCTAGGAGGATAGGAGCTGGGGCAAGGAATGGAGCTCAGCCTGTTGTACGGCGCTCGTATCTCCAACCTGGGCTGCCAGCTTTCCAGCTGACAAGCTCAACATCTTTAATAATTGAGTTATTATCCATTAAGTTAACTTGATGTAAAGAATCAAGCACATTAAAAGTTTCATCCTGAAGCTGCTTTGAAATATATATACTGAGTGTGTGTATGTACACACACACACACACACACACTTAACCAACAGCTGAACTTCATATTGATTGCGGTAAAAAGCATTTTATGTTGGATGATACTAATGGTCTGTTAGTGTGTTGCATGACCATTCACACATGTCAGATTTTTTGGGAAGCTGCTGGAACAAAAACACCCAATATATTCTCCTGAAAAAATATTTGCATTTTCAAAGATGCCAGAGAATAAGAACATAATTATTACCAGATTATTTTTTATTAGTATTATAATACTCTTTTGCTGTTTTAACCAGGGATTGCCAGGTGATTTTGGAAACAGAGGCCCTCCTGGTCCTGACGGGAGCCCTGTAAGTATGATATTTATTTATTAGATTTTTATCTGTCTTTATTACTTTAATTCAAGTGGGAAATGTACTTAATACTCCATCCTCTTTCATTTTCCCCACAATAATTCTATGAGGTAGGTAGA
Organism: Boaedon fuliginosus; assembly: GCA_027560395.1. Taxonomy (NCBI): domain Eukaryota; kingdom Metazoa; phylum Chordata; class Lepidosauria; order Squamata; family Lamprophiidae; genus Boaedon; species Boaedon fuliginosus. Next base: position 123,022 of record JANHGC010004411.1, on the reverse strand, counting down.
AGTGAGAGAGGGAGGGAGAGAGAAGTGAGAGAGCTGCTGGTCCAAAGTCAATCAGCCAGTTTTTCAGCTTCCAGGCCAGGATCTTAATCTGTACATCAAAACCCGTTGATGTCATGTGCTTAATAAAAAAGAGCTTTAGGGTACAAAATGTAACCCATTTTGTGACCTTTTTTTACCTTCAGAATTTCAGATATTAGCGGGGCCATAAATGTGGCCTTTTCTGTTTGTTTGTTTCTTTGTTTGTTTTGCATTTGTTTAAATTACTGAAGGCTTGCAGAGGTATGAGGCCCCCATTTTACTTCGTAAATCCAGTCCCTAGCATGTGATCTGCCATGCAAAGCAGATGTTCCCTTTGAACTTAAGGAAACTGCATTTCTGACAAGACACAATACAAAAGGAAATAATGCACTTGTAGATAACAGGGTACAACTCTTTTGAAAATAAAATGCTGAATTTAGAAATGTCTTGGTTTTTTTTAAACGTAGCATTGCTTCTATAATTTTCTTGTGTAGATTAACTATGCAGTGGATTGTTTCTATGTTTACTTGAATCATATATGAAGACATGCTTATTTTCAACGACATAATTTTACTTTTTCAAAGGGAAATGTTGGTGGAGTTGGTCCTCCTGGATTTCCTGGACTTAGAGTGAGTATAAATTGTTGAGAAGTTCTTTCTAAGCTTAGGTTAAGTATTTCTACAATTTGGTATAGGTACATCTCATATTCAAATGATAGTTATTTACACAACTCTATAAAGATACTTTCTATAATTTCATTATTATTATTATTATAAATAGAAAGAGCAACAGATTCAATATCCATGTAGACAGTGTGTTGTCTGGTTACAATTCCTTTGAATAAGACTCAGCATCATAATAGTGATGATATTCTCTAGCTATAATCTTATAGTACCAGTGCTTTTCCTTCATAATATTAATACATATTAATTATTAATACTAATTAGAATTAATAATAGTTTACAGTAATCAACCATAATGATAAAACTAATCTTTCTCTGGTAATTTTTAAAGTTCTAACTTCTGTTTCTCTTATTTAACAATTGATAGAACAAATCCCATATACTTTCTTACACTTTGTATAATTTCATGCAGTTGTTTGCTATTTAGATTTTGAATCCTTTTTCTTTGAATTCCTGTACTAAGAAGTAAATAAATGACTAATTTGAATCTTGGCCATTTTAGTTTACTATAATGGATACATACTATAAAGCTGGGTTTTTGGCCAGCTGTTCGACTGATAAAGGGCTTCTGTCTGACTACAATTGTATAATTTTCAGCAAGACTTGTATAAATAACAGCCATATACCACATGACTATATGGACAAATTTGTCAAACAATTTTAAAAAAATTAATTATGTTCCAAGTTCCAAGTACAAAAAATGACATACTTAGCCAACTGTTCATGGCTTGCCATCAAGCTGGAAGAAGTGTCAACTGTCATTCAACATACCTATAAATTACTTGGATAAGGGTTAGAAAGTAAGGTTACTAAAATTGTAGTTGGCACCAATATAAGGGTGAGTATCCCAAAGGTGCTTTTTGAAAAGGCAGCTGGACTTTTGAACTGAACAACATTTTGCTTCTCATCCAAGAAGCTTCTTCAGCTCTGACTGACCTTTGAATAATACTCAGCATCATAATAGTGATGATATTCTCTAGCTATAATCTTATAGTACCAGTGCTTTTCCTTCATAATATTAATA
>JANHGC010004411.1:97900-120320 GCA_027560395.1 Boaedon fuliginosus | reverse complement strand
AAGAGGCGGGATATAAATCGAATAAAATAAATAAATAAATAAAATAAACTAGTCAAAGAAAGATACAACCTGAGACACTTCCTAACACAACAATTGTTGCTTGTTGTCAGAAGTTGTTGGTGCTTCATCACTGGAGATATTTTTATTTTGATCAACCCAATGTTTTATTGTACTGGATTAAATTTATATTTATGCAATACTTTCTGGTGATAATTATTTTCATTTACGACCTTTGTTGCCCACAGTTGTTAACTGAATCATTGTGGTTGCTAAGTTACTAATACGGTTATTTATTATTTATTATTATTATTTATTTTGATTTATACCCCGCCTCATTTCCCTGGTCAAAGGGAACTTTGGCGGTTGTTAAGTGAATCCGGCTTCTGCATTGATTTTGCTTGTCAGAAGGTTGCAGAAGGAGATTACATGACCCAGGAACATTGCAACCATGATAAATATGAGCCAGTTGCCAAAGATCCATATTTTAATACCATGACCATGGGGATTCTGCAATGGTCATATGAAAAACAGTCATAAGCCACTTTTCTCACTGCAGTTGTAACTTTGAATGGTCATTAAAGGAACTGTTGTAAGTTGAGGACTACCTGTATATGTGCGTGAAGCAATACTTCTGAAGTGATTTGGCTTGAAACATATCCATTTCTCTGTTTTGCAAGATTGTGCCCTTTATTTATCTACCAATCAATTTGTATACCAACCACTCTCATAAAAAACAAATCTTAAGAATTTAAGACATTCTAAAGTGCCGCTTTTGAACAGCATGGATTCTTTCATCATTTGTTTGTTGGGAAGATGGCAAATTATGGGTGGGGAGATAAAGCCTCTGACTCCAGGAGAAGAAAAATGGAAGAAGCTGGGATATCATCTAGTAAAACACAAGGTGCCAATCTTCATTTTCATTCCTCTGCTATGCCTTTGGAAAAGCAAACACCTGGAAATCTAACTATGTCTTGATAGTTACAAAAGGGATCAAAGATGGGTCATTAATGAGATATAATGGGAAGGAGATGGAGATGTTTTATCTTCCCTTGCATTCATTATTTTTTTTCTGGACTTCTGTTAAACTCTTGCATGTTGTCAACCAAGTTTCTGTTTTTTTATTATTGTTAACAGGTCTATTTTTTTTAATCTAAGGGACTGCCTCAAAGAAGAGGGGGGTCAAACTATTATCCAGAGCATCTAAAGGCAGGAAAAGAATCAATGGATGGAAACTAATCAAAGAGAGAAGCAACCTAGAGTTAAGGAGAAATTTCCTGACAGTGAGAACAGTCAGTGGAACAGCTTGCTTTCAAAAGTTGTGGCTGCTCCAACACTGGAGGTTTTTATGAAGAGATTGGACAAATGAAAGGGTATAGGGTTTCCTGCCTGAGCAGGGGGTTGGACTAGAAGACCTCCAATGGCCCTTCCAACTCTGTTATTTTGTTCCGTTCTGTAAATCTGCAAATGTCCTGTTTTCGTTGTACAATTGTTTCTTCCGTAATCTGCAAATTCTGGCTTCTCAACTCTTCTAGGAGGAAACCTAACCAGGTTTAATGTGATATTAGTTTCAAGGGGTCAGAAAAGAGTCTTCGTTTCCAACCTTTGCTGTCAAGCAAAAGAAGGAGAATCAAATACCCATGGTCAGAACAACAGGTTTTAGTTCTCTCCCCCACAAATAATGTCACAAACGTTGGCATTTTATAAAATGCCATAAACCCTTGGAGCAGGGCCCACCCCCTATTGTTTCTACATGAACACACACTGTGATATATTCCAAGAATAAAAATAGTTGGCAGTTGCAGGTTGATTAAACTAGTGTTGAATGCAGAAAATCTTTTTTAGTTTTCTTCTGCCGATTTTAATTCAGTTTTAACGGAAGGCAAATTGCTTACAAATTATTGCAAAGGAGAAGAGAATTGCTTTTCAGAGGTGCAATGTGGTAAAAGGTTGACCATGAGCTGCATGGCATGACTTGTCTTTCATCATCCATCATCATCATCATTGTGGTCTGCAGGCTCCCAATTTCTCATTAAATCCCAAAGGAATCCCTCCGGAAGAACCTCAGAAATATCTCCAGAAGGGCTGCTGCTGTCCCTACCCAGGTGTCCTTCCTGAAGGAATTCCTGGAGCTTTGAAGAACTTTGGAAAAATCAGTTACTCGGTTTCTCAACCTCAAATTTATATAAAGAATTTTTTGGAAAGCCTTGTTGTGCTTACCTCTAAACAACAATTTGTGGGATCTGATATTTATTCTTCAGGGATCCAGGGACAGTGATTCCTAACCAATTTCTTTCAGCTCTACCTCTAGCACAGTGTTCCTCAACCTCAACATGTAAGGACTTCAACCTTCTATAATTCTCCAGCCAGCACACTGACTGCGAAAATTCTGGAAACTGAAGTCCTTATATCTTCAAATTGCTGAGGTTGAGAAACTGCTCCAGGAAGACCCAAAGGTGTTTTTTCAAGAGGCAGCTGGGCTTGCTTTTCTTGGAAGACGTTTCACTTCTCATCCGAGAAGCTTCTTCAGGTCTGATTGGGTGGTGGGGAATGGAAGGATCCAGTCAGAGCTGAAGAATCTTCTTGGATGAGAAGCGAAACGCCTTCAAAGAAAAACCAGAAAGTCCAGTCGCCTCTTGAAAAAAGCACCTTTGGGACAGCCATGACCTGCGGGATTGAGAATCTCCATAAATAACTGCTCCAGGAAAAGGCAGTTTTCCAGCTGAATTGTTAACCATTTACATTTGCAATATAGGAACTTTAGGATAATTCAGTATGGATCAGGAGGGGAAAAAACCCCAAACCTGTGAGGTATGAGAGTATCCCCTCAAAACAAAGCAAAGAAACATCAGTTTGTTCATTATATTTTTGGGTTTATTCATTATATTTTTATTGATTATATTTTAGGGTATTGTGGGAAAAGCTGGACCATCTGGATTTCCTGGGATTCCTGGGCCTCTGGTAAGTATTGTAGAGCTATTACCAAGCCTGGTTGCTATTGTAAACAATGAAATAGCCTTAAATGCTATTCCTCTTTGTTTTCTGTAGGGTCTTCCAGGGAGTATGGGGCAACCTGGATTGAAAGGTGATAAGGTGATCTAAATAATTTCATTATAAAAAAAATTTAAAACTTTGAATCTTATCAATAAGAACTTCTTCTGACTTTTTAAATAAGATCATCAATTTTATTTGCCAGAAGCTCCTTGTGTGATTCCTACTGATCACATCTAATATTTTAATGATTAAAATTATCTGTTTTATTACCTGCTTTAGTTATTAGAGGCACTGAAGTTTTATGTAGACACAGACACATACAGACACAAGTGCAGACTGAGAGAGAGAGAGAGAGAGAATGCAGGACAATATATTAGTCTCTAAAATAATAGCAAGCATGTTATTTTTGTGTTAATTAAACATTATGAAATGTGTTACTTATAACTCTCTTATATTTTGAATGTACTGTTAATATAATACATTGATAAAATTATATCCTATAATGCCTTTGTAGGGTGAACAAGGCATTACAGGCGAGCAAGGAGAAGTGGGGTATCCAGGAGACAAGGTAAATTCAAAAGAGCTTCGTTTTATAAAGTTTATATAGACTTTACAGTATGTACTCTGTAATATCCATTGTTTCAGTCTCGTTGAGTTATTGATTCATGAGTGCTATAATAATCTATATTGTGTCTGTAACCTACACTTGGGTTGAATTAGAAAGTATAGGGCAACAATTATTGAAACAAAGTCAAATGGGCTCACTTATAGAATGCTTGAAATTTAGGAAAGTTTTAGCCACTTCAGTGCCACCAATGTCTTCTAACTTTCTTTCCCAGAAACATGAAGATTGTATGGTGGAAGGGAAGAAAGGAGGGTCATAACTCTATTTGCTCTTTCAATCTCCCCCTGGCCCCGGCATCCAATCTGCTGGCAGCAAGGGCTGAGTGAGTGGCGATTGGCTGCTTTGGAACCAAGGCCGATATTGGCAACTGCTTAATGTCCCTGGGTAGCAAAGGAAGGACTAGAGAATGACTCAAATTCATGTTGAAGCACACTGACACATACAGGCACATTTCTGAAACAGATCACCCATATCATCACTAAAATTCTTCATCCACAGAGGTTTTAAAGATGATAAGCATCAAGAAGAGGAACGTGAAAGCTCTTGGATCTTTTACTTTTAACATTCTGATTCCTGTTACGTAATTAATTAATGTTTACACTATCCAGAGGTCCCAGTGTTTTTGGCCTGGTGGGCACATTTGGAATTTTCGTTGGCACCCTTGCAAAAATACTGCTGAATGAAGAAAATGCCCATTCACAAGTAGCTGCTATGGGGACACAGCCAGTTACAAATACCAGTTTATTAGAAGTAAATCTCTCTTGCGTAACACCTCCTATCATATGCTTACCTTGCTCCTTTTCTGATGAAATGGGCATATTTAGAAACAGTACACTATGTACACTATGTGTACACAATAGTACACACCTAAAATCTCTACATCCTGGGTTCTCCTGCAGGATCCATGATAGGAAAAGACAAACAAGGTTAGATTAATATGATACAAATTGTTTTTTAAGAATGACATAATGAGGGAGAGAGAAATCATGCACTCCAATCCAGCTTGTAATGGTGCTATTTATAACTCTGACCTACAGTATGTTCCGTTAACAGAATAGAGTTAGGTAAGAGCAGAAGGGAAGCTAAAGCATTTTTCTTTGATTTAAAATGTTTGCATTAAAATAGCTTGATCCCTACCAAGGGACCCCTAAAAAAAATGAAATGCCAACATCTTATTTTATCTAGGTTTCACATATATTTGTAACAGTAAGTATCTATGAAAAAAACAAAGCAGTCATTATATTTTCCTGAACTGTGACTTTCAGATGAAAGGACAGAATAAAAATATTCTTTTAGAAAGAATGATAGCATCACCTTCATTCTGTTTTTAATGGCAGAGTGCAATTATTCATGTTATTTTAATTTTAGCAACTCCTGACTCTTTTCTTTTCTCAAAAGGGTGCTGTCGGTTTGCCAGGGCTTCCAGGAAATAGAGGAAAACCAGGACCCTCGGTATGTTTTAATGGCTTTGGATTTAAATATTTAGTTGGAATCACTTTATTGGCACATTGGTAATCAAGAGTATATAAAATATTGCAAACTGAATTTTACCAGGCATATATCATTAAAGAAATGTAAATAGCAACATACAGCATTAAAGTCCGTAAGTTGTTGAACTGAGTATATATAAGGATTTTTAAATGTCTTCCTTATCAGGACTTGTGAAATTCTGATTGTTATAATATCAGTCATGTTGAATTACATTATATATGTACTGTATAAACAATTATATACATCTCTTAGAAGGAATGTTGAAAATTTGAAAAACATTAAAAAATCATTAATTACAACCACAGCAATACAGAAAAGAAGTGGAAATCATTTTAGTTTTGCAACGAAAACCTTTGTTCAATTTTATGCATTAATCAATTTTGTTACTGCATAAGGTTTCATAAATGGAAAATGATGACAAACAGGGTAGTCCTTAATTAGCTCTGGAATTTTGGTCGCTGTCAGGCTTAAAAAAGACCCAAGAAAGCCATGCAGAGTTACTTCTACTTTTCTTTATTGTTCCCATAGACATAATCTTGCCAAATTAATAGCAAACTTGCATCATCATATACTCTGAAAACTTCGAGGTAATAACTGATTTGACCGTCTTCTTCCCATCTAAATTGTCAAAACTTTGCTGTCTGTTATTCCTCTGGAATCCACTTCCTCCCTCCTGGAAATCTGGACTACACTCCACCACCATATTCACTGAACGATGGTTGTTAGGCAATTCATAAAGACTGGACCTGATTTTACCTATTATTATTACCATGACCATTAAGCAAATTGCTTCAGTCACTAAGCAAATCATTGCAATCATAAAGTTAATCACGCATTATTAAGCAAATCTGGCTCCCCCAATTGACTTTGTTGCCAGAAGCCAACTGGGAAGATCATAAATCATGATCACACCACTGCAAGGCGCTTCAATTGTTGTAAATGAAAACCGGTTGCCAAGCTCTTGAATTGTGATCACATGACCGCATCGGTTGCAGTAGTTGTAACTTTGAGGACAGATCATAAGTTACTTTTTCTGAGGCCATAATAACTTTGAGCTATCATTAAATGAACAGTCATAAGTCAAGGACTGTCTGTATTTTACTTCTGAACTAAACTTTATGTATTACTGGAATAAGATATGTTTCTATTTTATAGAGTAAGCTTATAATATTTAAACATAGTTTAATATTTTTTTTCAAACAGAGCTACTTAACAAAATAGGCAACCTTAATATTTCATGATTTGGCTTTTGGTAAAGGATATGAAAATCTATTTTTATAAATCAATTTTAATCAACTTTATTGATTGTGTGCTTTCCAGTTGCTGTCAACTCTTATTGCCCGCATAATCAGACCTTCTCTGGAATATTTTACTCAAGCAATTGGAAGTAATTTATTGGTTTCGAATTCATCTGTATATGTATGATCTTAAATTTAATAAGGAGATATTTGATAAAAGCATTTACTTTTTATAATATAATATACTAAAATATTATTAAAATGTATTATCACCACTACTAATATTCTTTTTAATTTTTTTCTACTAATCCAGCAGTAATTTCCAAAAGGCAAAGAATTTTCTTATTAAAATCAATAAGATTCAAATGCTGGATATAAAAAACGCACATTATTAATACAATTTCATTTTCTGTACCTCTTAAGAAAAACTTGGATTCATAATACAGGTTCTAATTTTAGGGGAAAATGGGAGATCCAGGACCTCAGGGACCATCAGGCCCACCTGGACCAGAGGTAATTGACCAGTTACAGTCTTTCAAATTTGCACACAGGCAGTCCTTACTTAATGACCAAATTGGGACTTTCAAGTCTTTCGCTAATAGCTTTACAATTTTATTTCTGCCTTCTCTATTAACTCTCCTTGTTATAAGCGAAACACACAAATCGTGGGCATGTGATTGCGAGATACTGCAATGTTTTTAAACGTGCCCCAGTTGCATGGGATACAAATGGTGATCATGTAGCCATGTAACATTGTAAATGTGACAATTGGTTGCAAAGTTTTTTTTGTCATAACTTTGAATGTTCATTAAACGAGACAATCAATAAATGAAACTCAATTGCATTAATATAATAAATTGATTAATAAACTATTAGTAATAAAGAATAAACAGACCTAAGTTTGCATTGAAAATTTCTTGGGAACTTTGTTTTGAATTCCAGGATGAAATGCAATAATTTTAAATATAAGAAATCAATAGTTCTCATTGATTCCATTTTCTGAATTAATTATTGTTCAGTATCTGCCACCTGGAAAAGTGGATGTATTTATTGAAATTGTAAATGGCTAATGTAGCTAATACAGTATGCTTCTATTGTTATGGTATTGCTAAAATGCATCCAAAAATATAGTTCTAAATATAAGATCTAGATTTATTTAATGAACAGTAAATAGAAGTTACTTATGTGTAGCTAAAAATACCATTGTTTATAAAGACAAAACTGATTTAATGTGTCTGAATGGGTTTGGAGGGTTATGTTTCTCAAAGAGTAGGCTGATATGTAATGTTATGGATAACTTTTGGAAGTGTTTTTAAGATAATGATGGACTGCCGTTTGAAGGAAGAAAATTAAATATCCCCAGACTGTCTTACAGCCTATTTAAAAATGCTTTTGAAGCTAAAAATATTTTTAAGTCATTGTATTATTTGTAATTCAGATGAGTTTTGTGAAACCAGCTGTATGTTTCTATTATTAGGAATGTTCTATTGTTAAACTCTCTGGTAATAGTAATTGACCCAAAACGTTTGTGGGAACTACTCCCTCATCAGATAGAATACATCATATCTTTAAGTCATATTTCTCTTTTAGTATGGAGGCCCTTCTATTGCATTATACAAGCTTCTTGTTTCCTTGGGAAGCTTTTCTCTCCAGAATGCTTTTGGAGTAACAAAAAACGTTAATTATTATTTTCAACATGAACTTCATTTGATCTGTAAATCATTTTGATTTGTAATTGAGTGCAGGATCCCCTCAGGACAATAAACCATATGGAAGTCTTCTGCCATATGTTTTGCATACAAAAGAACTGTAGAATTATGTCGGGAAGGGATGTTTGATATGAATAAAAGTTGGGAGTAATGAAGTACAGGTCTCTCAACATGAGTCATTAGCTAAGTTGTGTTATTTAGTTCCAAAAAGGTTTCCTTTACAACTATGCTGTATTTTATACTGACATATTTGGAAGTTCTGATGAAGTGTTGCAAGCTTTGTAATTATTCTGTTGCAGCAATATGTGTTAGGTATTTTTTATATACAATAGGAATAGCATCTATTTCTAGGTTACTGATTGTAGGAACCATTCCATAATTGAATATTTATGAAGATGCTGTGATTTCATATACCTATATCACATACATTTTAATTAATTAGAATACTTTGTTGTTTCTAAAGTAGGATTTTATTTCTACATGGTTGCCAGACTGAAATTCCAGTAATCACAAATATCATGGGAATAATGGACATTTTATGAAATAAGACATATTCCCTTAAAAAAAAAAGACACATCTGGTGATTGTAGATTACTTATAGCCCAGATGCCTCATTTTACAATTCTGCTTTGGGATTTGGAAAAATTTAAACCTTTTATTTATGTACTAGTAGCAGCAAAATCTCCCGGGTATAGTTTAATGTAATTAAGGCGTTTGTTAATACTGAAGTGCTTGCTAAATCATAGAGAGATGTCATAATCAGGATTTAAATGCAATATTTGATGTAGCCAGTTATCAGTTAGTGAGAAGAAGTTACTAAAAAAGGACCTTGGATGTGTGATCCCAAGAAATCTATAATCTCAGCAGCCCATACAGTATTGTCACTCAGACAAGTTGCAGGTCAGCATCTGGAGCTTTTCAAGTTTGATCAGATCCTTTTCTACAGTAAAACAGATGTTTTTTTTTCACTATGTGCATTGCAGCTAAACAAAAAGGAAAAAATAGATAACTAAGATCTACGTTTTCCCTTAAGTTCTTGAATAAAATGATAATTGCATTTCTTTGCTTGTTTATTTGGTCTTAGGGTTTTCCAGGAGATATTGGTGTACCAGGTCCAAATGGTCCAGAAGGCCCAAAGGTAAGAATATGTGAAAGTATTATAATTTCTTCCTAGTTAAATGCAGCAAGTAAAATTGTAGGAGAAGCCATATTTTACTGATGTTGAAATATTTTTGCTGCTTGCTTCAAAGGAGTTGAGAAATCAAGTTTAAAGTTGCAAAATTACTGATCTTTATGTAATATGGGAAAAGGCAGCAGATGGATCTTGTTAGATCACTATTATCTAAGTCACTTCCTTCCAAATGTGTTGGAGTACAACCAGTGGTGGGATTCAATTTTTTTACTACTGGGTGTGGGCGTGGTTTGGTGGGCATGGCTTGGTAGGCGTGGCTATGCGGTTATACGAGTGGGTGGGCTGCTGCATCCCTCCGGGCCCTGTTTTTTGCCTAGAAGGTCACCTTGAAACTTCCTGGCAGCCAAATAGGGGGGTGGAGGGGTGGCGCCGCATCCCTGTGCCCCATTTTTGGCCTAGAAAACCTCCCTAAAGCACTTCCTGGCAGCCAAATAGGGGCGCATGGAGACTCCTGGAAGGAGCAGGGGTGGCATTTGCCGGTTCTCCGAACCAATCAAAATTATCGCTACCAGTTCTCCCGAACCTCTCAGAACTGGCTGAATACCACCTCTGAGTACAACCCCCCCACCATCAAGTTGCTATGCTACCCAGCTATGAAGCTATGATATGAGTTATATCCCAGTATGTTCTAGAGAGTGCTAAGTTTCAAAAGGCTCTATTAAAATAGCGCTGGGAGGAAAAGATGGCTTATAATTCTCAATAAAATCCATTGCTATTTTTTTGCTACTTTTTGCTATTTTTTTCTACAAGCCCATTGTATAGATACAAGAGTAGAATGTATCTTATGAATTATAGACCCTTCAGTACTATTCTAGCTGTACATTTAATAGACAATTTGCTATTGCTCTGGATATAACACATATTTTCCCCAACTAAATATTCAATATCCTTTACCAAATCCTGCTATGCTGGTTGATTGTTAATCAAAGATCATAGTCGGAACACTGATTATTTAGCTGGAAGCTGAAAATGTTATTTGATGCAAGGATGAGTCTTTTCTATATAATATTTTGGCTCTCATAAATAGAGGATATGTTCTTTAATTAGAGAAAATTGGTGACTTACATTTGAAATGAACATTACATAAATGGAAAAGCTTTTTCAGAGTCCATAATCAGATGATCCCAGACCTATGAGAAACTGGAATTGTTCAGCTTTAATGCTCCCAGATGTCACGTACTGACTGAGGTTTTGTAGAGTTTCTTTTTTTCTTGGAAGACTGTCTTGCTAAACTCTTCTTTTCCTCATTCTTCTCCTTTGAAATTTATATATAAATATACTCGAGCCGCCAGGAAAGCATGACAAAGCCTTTTATATTAACACTAATGTAAAATATTGACTCTTGGAAATGAGGCAATTTCATAATGACATTTTCTTTCCATCATTGTCTTCCCAATTCCCAGTTTACCTTGTAAAGAACATTCGGGAAACTGTTTGGCTCTTTTCTGATCAATCCTCTAATGTACTTTAATTTATTCAATTGTTAAAAGATTATTTGAGCTGTATCTGTTTCCCCTGGTTGTGCTTTCAGTTAATTTCTCTTGATTTCTGTATCACAAGAGCAACATCATAATGAGTCAACTTACAGTTTTTGTAATAAACTTTGTGGTATTAGGGTTGAATATCTTAACAGTTAAATCACCATAATTCATTTAAAGCATGTCATTAGCACCATTGTGTTTGGTAGCAAACGCTTTTCAGTGTTGGAGATCTGGGAATCTGGGTACTCATAGATCTGCTACAGATTGGAATTGAGCATGTGAGTCCACAGGTAGCTTGCTCTACTGGTTCTCTACATCAGGAAACCAGTTTGGTTCAGTGATTAAAGGCACCATTTTGGAAACCAGGAAACATCTAAAAGGGCGAAGAGACACTGTCACTGGCCACTATCACAGGTTTGCGCAACATATTGGTGATCTGGGAAATTGCTACAAAATTTCCTCTCTCTTGCTTGTAGCAAAAAGCAGGCGGGGGTGGATTGAGCAAAAAGACTGTACAAATAATTAGTTGGTACTGTATAGTCAAATCTATCGGGTAATCGCATTTGCAATTATGTTGTGCTATATCTATCAAATTGATGGATATCAATTAGCACCATTTGATTTCTCCGACTGACTGAAGTGAAGGATTAGCATTAGCATTTAGACTTATATTCACAGTGCTTTAAGTGCCCTCTCTAAGCACTTTACAGAGTCAGCATATTGCTCCCAAATATCTGGGTCCTCATTTTACCAACTTGGGGAGGATGGAAGGCTGAGTCAACCTTGAGCCTGGTGAGATTTGAACTGCCTTATTGTAAGCAGTCAGCAGAAGTAGCCTGTAGTACTGCATTCTAGCCAATATGCCACTGTGGTTCAGTGAAAGAAGGGCAAATGGTGAAAGAAGGGCAATTGGGGGATAAACGAAAAGCAGTCCTAGCAGTATCTAGTTCCACTTTGGCATAAAGCCAGCTAGATAATCTTGGGCCATCCATTTTCTCTCAGTCCCAGGAAGATAATTTTTTAAAAAGTTCAGTGTGATATTTCCCAAGCAAGGAATTTCGTTTTATTCCTATTATTAAAATATCAGAAAAGAAGAAAAGCAACCTATGCAATAATTACAAAGCATTCTATAAATAATGGAACAGTTATTTTTTGTGACCTAGTCAATACATCTTTCACTTTTAAAAAATATATATTTATGGAATGAGACTGACAGAAAAGTGCTAGAAATAAAATACATTTGATCTAAAATCTTGTTAAATAATCTTCACTGAAATATAGATTTAGTGACTGAATGGGTACCAGTCAAGAACATAAAGATTCTTCTAGCTTTTAAGTTGATTTTCTTTCTAAATTACTTCTTTCTACAAATGAGGCATACAGTATATGCATCACAATGTTAACGTAAATTCCCCATTAATTTGGTAATAGAACCAATAAAGTTTCTAATGTAAATGGACAGAAGAAGTGATTTGATTTTTCCATTTTATAGTATCCAAACATTGAGTCAATGCACTCTGAGTTATATAAAAACTATTTAAAACTCTGCTAGAGCCAAAAGACCCATACACAGATGAGATGCTATCTACATTTTTGGATTATGCTGTAATCTGCGTTTCCTACTCTCTGCCATCTCTGCTATGTGGTGAGCATTTAATTTAATTTAATTTAATTCAGTTCATGCCACTACTGTCACAGAGAGATGCATTCGGAGGAGACTACATCTTATGAGAAAATTTCACAGAGGTAGCAGTTAAGTTATTCAGACATTTATGGAAATAAGCCTTGTAAAGTAGAAAGAATAAAGGATAGCTCCTTGATTAAGTGAAAAAAACAATCCATTTCATCTGATTAATACAGAAGTATTTTTCGTCAGCTCCAGTTATTATAAAAACACATGCAAATCAGATTAAGTTGTAAAAAGGTCTCGAGAAAATGGGGACCCCAGAATATTTTATGGCCCTCTTGATAAACTTATATACAGGTCAGGAAGACACAATATGGACAGAACATAGTGAAGCAGACTGGTTCCAATTTGGCAAAGAGGTGGGACAAGGTTGTATACTTTCCTCTTTTTTAGGCTATATTCATCCATCCATCCATCCATCTATACTTTTTATTAAAGTTTTTTCCATAGAGTAAAAACAATACAAATTTTAAGATGAGAAAAATAGAAAACAGTCATAGAAAAGTGAAAAAGAAATAAAATAAAGAAAATTTAATTTTGTTTAAGCCTAACTTTTATAGGGCGCATCTGTGATTGCTGAGCTCACTTTTTTATGCCATACACTCTTGACTGCAAATGTTATTGCTGAAGTGCTGCTAGTGGGAGATGATGATTAATCCTTTATCTGTTGCTGTTTTTATGATCAGAATCCGCCCTTTGCAGCTGCTTTCCCACCTGCAATGTGAAAAATAAAAATTAATGCATATGCCTAATCCAAGACTAATGGTTTAAGCAGGAAATGATTACAATTTACTCTCCATTTAAGTAGTTTTCCCTTGTGAGCTTTTAACACATAATTGAAATGCAGGTGTACATAACTGTATGCATATTGTACTTTTACCAAGAAGCTCAAGTGGATATTGATTTAATAGTTAAGGCTTCCTGAGAGAAACAATTACAACATAAAGTGGGGAAATATCAATTAAAGTTTCATTTCTTACTTTTAATCCTCATACTCCTCTATACTTTCTGCAGTAGCATGCCTGTTCATTAATCTTATGATTTATGTTATTTAGGGATTTCTAGGTGACAGAGGCCCTCTCGGTCCACCTGGTCCCAAAGGAGTTGAGGTAAGGTGATCGTTCTCTCAACAGCACACTTTTCTTTTCAGAGCTGGGATCCAGTCCTGTGTGATTGATCTTATTTTTAACTTGCAAAGTTACTAAATTTCTCTCTGGCAGATGTGAAGTATAAACCGTGGCCCCTCAATAACTTACTTGTTTTGGTGGCACCTGTACAATGTTAAATGAACCAAATCTGGTATCTTACACACACTAGGAAGGACTAAGTTTTGCATTCTGAAGAAGAAATACATTAATGTATAAATTAAATTAAAGATGTGTTGTTGAGTGCATATTTTAATGTCCATCTATTAAGAGATAATTTTTCTGAAAAAGAGGCATCTTTTCTTTTAAAACTGAATCCATAATAGTTTACCTAAAGCATCCTAAAGAAATCCAATTTACAATTAATTAAAGTCCAATTTAGTAGATTTAGACATGTAGTATTATGTACCTGAATTAGTAACTATTGATGCACAAAGCAATATTACATGTCTATACTCAGAAATAAATCCTACTGAATCCAATGAGATCTATATAAATATATGCTTATGAGTTAATCATTATTCTGTAATCACTTAAATTTAAGTATATACATAATCCCATTAAGATGTTCAATATTACATTATAAAGAAATCTACAGTACATGCAATATGCAAGAATAAATTATTGCCCTTCTTTTGCTTTAGGGAGAAGAAGGACCTATTGGGCCAATTGGAGTAACTGGACCAAGGGTAAATACTGAAAAGGATGGAAGGCTGAGTCAAATTTGAGCTGGTCAGGATTGATATCCTGGCAGAGTCACCCTGAAATACTGCAGTCTAATCACAGCGTCAATTTTATTGTAAAGTTACATTTACAAAATCTTACAAGTCTAAAATTCCTTCCCATCACAGCGTCAATTTTATTATAAAGTTACATTTACAAAATCTTACAAGTCTAAAATTCCTTCCCATCAACTTTAGAGCCCAATAAATTAGGGAGGGTCCCTTCTGAGATATTTGCCACATATCCACAGTCCTGCAACAGGCTAAGCTGATCCTTATCTGACCCCTCGCCTCTCATTCAATATACCATTACAGTACTTTTATCTGACATTTGTCAGCATTTCAAGCAAACTCTCCATGATCATTCAACACTTAGAGATAAAGTCTATCCAAGTAAGAATTTATTAGAAAAGCCAGGTTCACACGTTTGGTGAAAACCCGAATCTGAATATCTGGGTTTTCCCTTTCCTTATTCAAAATCAAAGATCCATCCCCCTGGACCCACAAGTCAATCACATGGTCCAATCGACTGTCACTCTATTGGTGCCAATTCTTCAGATCCACCCTTCCAGATGCAGGCTAGCTTTGACCTTGACACATAGGAATTTTGTTTTGTCTAAAACACTACTCACTAAGAATTCCCCCCCCCCAATTTCCCAGGCTCTAATTGTGGCAGATGAGAAGCAACTGTGAACTTGAATATATGGCTTCTGAATCCGACAACATTATAGGTGGCCTGTAATTTGTTGTTGTTGCAAAAAATTTTCTGCAGGCAGGCAGTTTAAAAATTAAACACAACACCAATGCATTTAGGATCTTGTTACTGTTGTAAAGTTAATGCCTGAGTTTTTTGTAAAGTACTTTTTGAAGTCCTTTCTTCAAACTGATATCAAATTAATTTTTTCTGGTTTTTTGTTTTTTTAAATATATCAGTTGTTTTTGCAGGACTTGATGTTATGCTTAACTTCCATAATTTCTCACTTCTTAATCTTAGAAATTGGGACTGATGGTATTTGTAGTCTAAATTATTCACAGGAAATTGGCTTGTCTAGTCTGTTACAGAATAGAGTACCACTACATATTTCACTGATTTTACTTTTATTTACTTTACTAAATATATTCAGTGCAGTTTTTCTCTTAGGATTTTCTACCTTTCTGTGTACATTTTGTAAAAATATTATGCATTCCTGGTAACCCCCTATCCTGCTATTTTCACATTCATTAATGTTTCAAAAAGCATATCATTTACCCCAATTAAATTAATTATCAATATTCTTCTCAAGTCCTCTTCCCTTCCTCAGCCTCCCATGACTGAAATGCTCTCAGCTGGATCTCAGATTCTTTCTCAAAGAAAGTTGTGTGGTTTAATTCATTCAGAAAGTATATAAATTATTTATACTGTGGAATTTAGGGGTCACTGGCATATAATCACTTATTTTTCTTACGTGTGTTTTTCTCAATATTTTATAAAGCTAAATAATAGTTGTTTTTCTTATTTGACGTTACCTTTCTCCGCTCATTTATACTGTTACATCTTAAATGATCTTAAATACTTAGAAGTATTAAAAGAAAAATAGATAATTCATCACAGAGGGATATTCTCGAGGACACAAAATGAATTTCAGTCCAGGTTTAAAACATTCACATTTTAGCATATTTTCCTATTTGGGGCTTCTCTCAGGTTAAAAAAATGGGCTACAGTTAATCTGTATGGACTACATACAGGGTGGACTACAGTTAACCTGTATTCTTGGCATCTCCAAATGTGACTACGAAGGATTGCCTATTAAAATGTTTCATTTTTTACAGTTAATGTAAAACAATTTGTATTTTTGAAAAATGAATGAATTTGAGACATGCAAAGCAGTAGCTGAGGCAGAATTTGATTTATTGTAATGAATTTCTGTTCACTTGTAAAGCTGGAAAGAAGTTTGATGCCTTCACTGCTTTGGCCTTCAATGAGCCCTGTTTTCAGATTAATAGTTTTATTTTTGGAAATTCTTAGTGTATGTGCATCTGTTCCCATTGTCAGTTAAATGAACAGAACTTCTTAAGAATGTAAAACCAAAAAGTTCAATGTTTTATAATAAATTCTACCCACTTACCTTTGAAAGGTTAACAAATAACTCTTGAATGAATTTTTTGTTTTCCTTTTATCTGATAGACTGAGAAAGACCACTACTTTCAATTAAAAAAATAGTTTTGAAATTATTATCTATTTTTAATTAAGGCTAGTAAAGTGCAATATTTAAAATGCTGAGAAAGCAAGAATGAATCAAAAGATAATTGTATAGATTGGTCCATATACTTCTTCAGCCTTATCCAAAACATATTTTGAAATCTTATATCCGTACAGATTTGTTCCAAACATTAATCCAACAATTTTAAAAAAGATTATTTTTTAAAAAATATTCATGAGTAATTATTATAGGGTTATTGCTAGGCAGTGTCTTTTTGGTAGCATCAAGAGGATAAAGTAGTCACAATATAGTGAACATTATAAAACACAAAAACAATGTTGTTCACAACAGATTTCCTATGAGAACAATACTTTATAAACCAGCTTGTACATGAAGTATAGCTGCAATTATTTCTATTAAGATAGGGCAAGATAGGTAGAATAGACCCTTGAGTAAGAATTTTTTTTTTACAGAGAACCATTTAGATCTTTTACTGAGAAATGATATTCCTTTTGAAATTTCTGCCCTATCACACACAAATGCATACTCAGTCCTTGCATTTCAGCAGTTAAAAATGTCTAAAAAATACATCACGGGAGAAGAATGAACAGGTTTCCCACTTAAAATACATAATTGCAATTTTTCTCTAGATGTTTTTGTTGAAAGAAAAAGCAAAGGAACTTTATATATACAGGTGGCATATATTTTGTCCCACAGTCACTCTAATAGGTTGTATCAAGCATAATGCAACTCTAATTGTCAATGATTCAATGAAATCTTCGTTTAAAAGCTTAAAAAAATGGGACTTCTTTGTTTTAATATAGGGGAAACCTGGAAGGAAAGGTTTTGCAGGTGAACCAGGATTAGAAGGCCTGAAGGTAGGACTTAAAGTTATTCTGATATTTGGTCTTGTTAAATTAAAAATATTCAGAATTTGAATTTTATCAAATATTTGTCAAATTTAGAAATCACCCATCTCCCTCACAGAGGGAGTCTGAGTGATGCACAAGTAAATGGTGTGTTTGTGCATAGTTATAGAGGAAAGCAGAGATAACTGGTGAAGGAATGCAAGAATTGTTAGCAGATAAAAGACAATAAATGACATTTCAGCCCTTCAGGGAAAGGTGAGACTAAAAAAGATTTAATATGTTACGTGGAAAGATTTTAGAAAAACAAATAATCTTTTCCTAATTGTTGGCAAAAGGGCAGGAATACAGAAAACAGCATAATCTATACATAGTAGGAAAATATTTAAATTTCTGTATTTAAAATAAAGTGTTTTATTTTTAAAACAACAGGGAGAAACAGGAGACCAAGGAGTTATTGGGAAAACGGGTGAAACAGTAAGAGTATACTATTTTCTATTTTTAAATGAAGGCATTTTCATTCTTCTATAATTGCTTAGTTATGATGTCCTATGAATTTAATTGAAACTTGATATTCCTGTCAAAATTCAGCCGCAACTGATAAAATGAATCTTTGTGGAATTCCATATCCTCCTCAGTAATATTCAAACTCTGCTTAATATTCACAAATAAGAAATTAGGCTTCATATCATTTGTAGTACTGGTACAAAGTGAGAAAAAGAAATGCATGTTTGTGAGCCCAGTGGAAATTCTATGTTGTGGATGGAACACTCTTTTTAGTTTCTTTCATTGCATTCAGTGAAATACAATTTCGCCATAGAAATTATAACACAATTCGTACATCTAATTCAGTGCATATATAGTTCCATTGTTAAAGTCCCATAATAGTCTTTTGTCTTTCATTTTCTTGTCTTGAAATGCAAAATGTAACTAGAAATAAAAATACAGAGGTATATACTGTAAGATTACAGAAACACTGATGTGGAAACTGACATTGAAATCATACATAGTAACTCATAGTTTTCATTTATATAAAGGTTTTGGCCTTGTATAATTGGTTAGCCTCAGGTTTTAGAATGTAGGTGTAAATTATCTTCTTGGAATGCTCATTTTTATTTGAATGAACATGGGATTTCTTTTTCCCTCTCTTTGCTTCACTATTTCTTAAATTTATGCATTACTTAGAATTTATGCATTTCTTACTATTCCTCTGTGCTGTATATCCACATATTCATGAGGCATTGAAGATCTTAGGTATGAATGCCTCATTCCATTCATTCAGAAGATGAATTCATAGTGTACCCAAAAGGAGTGCATCCCACTTATATTATTAGTCCCTTTTTTCCCTAGAGAGAGAGAGAGAGAGAGAGAGAGAAACCTTTTTCCTGAAAAGTTACCATTGTAAACGGCTTTTGAATAAAGAGAAGAATTCTATAGAATTCTGAGGGTACCAAAGCTAGAAATACTCTTTGTGATATTAAACTAACAATAGTCTATATTATTGAATGTAATACAGTTTTGTTATGGAGTTGAATGACGTGGTTCATACCACATGTTAATTCAGCTAAGATTAAATCAAAGGAATGCCTGGGCTGTCACCTTTATTCCAATCAGCCCTCATGACTTTTCACTTTCCTGTTGCGAAGGGTGGATTCCAAATTTGGTGTGCCTCATTTTTGATCTTAATAAACTGGAATTTGATGTTTACAGAGTTTGTATTTTGCTAATCAGAAATGGCAGCCCCTAAGGATTTGAGTAGGACATTTAATCATATTAAAGTCATGGTACTACCCTGTTTCCCTGAAAATACAACCTCCCCTGAAAGTACCTGACTTGATTTTTATACATGCACCCAATATACATTTATCCCTAACTAATAGGTTAGTCATTGGATGACATCGCCCGAGAATAAGACCTGGTGCCTTTTTTGGTGGCAAAAAAAATATAAAACAGGGTCTTATTTTGGGGGAAACACGGTATGCAGAAGCAGGATAGGATGGCAGCACATAAATGCTGGTTAACCAGTTTGGTTGCCTTAGTACAGGGCTGTCAAGCTCCTGGCCCATGGGCCAGATATGTCACGTGCTGGCCACGCCCACTCCTGGTTTAGTGAAGGGGAAAAAAGTCCCAATACATCACATGATGCCGCCGTGACAAGGTAAGTTTGACACCCCTGCCTTAGTATATTGTTCATAGGCACTTAGTAAGTTGATAAATTATTCTAACGGTACACCATAAGTAATTTTTACAGTTAATGAAGATCTTAAAAAGATGTCATCATTATTACTGGTCTTCCAGTAGCTTCTATATTTTTTTAATATGCTTGTAAGATGTAATAAGGCCTGAGATAAAATTAATAACAGGGCTTTGCAGCCATATGAGTCACACTCTACATATCTTTAAACCAAACATGTTTTTTTAATAGAGGTTTTTTTGAAGAATTCCATAATTGTTATGTGACAACCCTCATGTCCTGTAGATCTAAATCAACTTTTCCACTTTGAAACCAGATTGCTGCTTAGTCCTAAATAATGTAATGGATTAGAAAGCACTCATTCTGAAGATAGTTTTATTAAGGGTTTATTATGTTCTTTTTAGTCTCTAGAGAACTTTACAGTATTTATTTAATATTTATTTAATATTTAATAATATTAAATTTTTAATATTAAATTTAATATTTTTGTATCCTGTCAATATTTATATACAGAAGAACTACTTTTCACCTTCCTACCGTATATAAAAATATATCTGTGGTCTCCATTGATCCCCTTTATTGAAGAAAAAATTAGTATACATCTCATTTAAAGATAATAGAAGTCTTACTAATATCAGGAAGCATTTAGGTGAGTTTGGTAAAATTTAGTGTTCCTAAATAAAAAGCTATAAAATGAGTGGTATGTGATCAGTAACCAATAATTTATAGGTTTTATTTGATCAAGCATGACTTCGTTTTTTAAAAATTATGCTTAGAAAATGTAAAATTTGAAATCATGCTTTTATTTTGCTGAAATTCAAACACAACAATTGTGTCAACATGGTAGATTGTTCAAAATGTGTGGTTCCTTGAATTTGATATGAAGTAATTTGCATGTTTTCTCTAATTAGTTTGATTAAATCTAGTACTTAATCAAGTATTCAATTTACTTGATTAAAAATGAGCAAGAACAGAATTAAATTAGCAGGAAGGATCCAAAATAAAAACTCTATAGAGAAGTATGTAAAACAATATAGTACTGATGACTCAGATGGAGAAAGAACTAGTCCACTTTTTCTTCAGCAAAGAATCCATACTAGTTCTGATTTATTTTGTTGATGGAAGAAGCCTTTATTATTGAATATTTGCAGGCTCAGAGCACCTTACAATAATGTAATAGTTTAAAGGTTTTGACTTTGCTATCTCCCTTCTATTTAATAATATCAGATTCACATATGTGATTTTATTTATGATTACAAATGAAAAGCTGATTCTGGATGAAAGGATTACAAAATCTTTTGTTCATCGTTCCATTCTCTTTTTGTGAAATATATTCATAGTTAGTAATATTGCCAGTAGGATACTTTTACAGTTAGATTGTTTAATACATGAAAAATCTCAATCCTTTTGTAGAAATTATGCCTTTGACTATAATTCCTTCTTGCGTGAAACCTATTCATATGGTAATTATTCCTCATAACTGTTCTTGGTATTCGAGATTCTTCTAAACAAATTGTATTTTTTGTTGTTGATGTGAAACTCAGTCAAGGGTTTTCTCAACAGGAGAAACTATTTTGATTTAACATATTGGCAATGCATTACTTTGGCTAAGTATAACATCTTACAATTGAAATGGGTTTTTTTCCTGGCTGGTACAATTAGTGGCTTCAAACAGAATCAGGAGATCTACTTATACAGTATTTGGTTAATTTAATAAGAATGAAAAGAGTTCCATTGAGCAAATTTGTAGAACAACTGAGAGAAAGTGTATTTTTAGAAGTCATTCCAAGAAAAACACTGAATTCAAAGAACTGGAAAAAAAATGCTTCTGTCTCAGTTACTATAGTACTGTATGCTGGAATGTACAGCTACGTTTCAGATTCTTAAATTATTAGCCAGCAGAACTTTTAAACCACATTTTATATCTATAAAAGAGAAGTGTGGGTGTGTAGGTATGTCCTCAATAGTCTCTTCCATGCCAGCACCAATCTGGCCCAAATTTGGTATACACATACCTTACCCTCTGGCGACAAACACTGTGTGGGTCACAAATGGGTTTTTGGGTTCTTCCCCTCCAAATTTTGGTGCCAAAGTGCACCTCTCCAGCCAATAGGGGCAAGGTATGCAAATCAGTCAAAGAATGCTGAGTGCTCTCCTCCCCCCCAGGCATTTAACTGCCAACTTTTTCTGAGCCCTCAAGTTCTCCAGCCAATAGGAGCAAGGCGATCACGTGGCCATGGGGATGCTGCAACAGAGCTGTTGACTGATGACCAACGTTGAGCCGAACATTTCCATGGCTAAGCGAGAAGTTGTTTTGTCCTGTTTTACGACCCTCCTTGCCACGGTAGTTAAAGCAGATCCCTGCTGTTGTGAAGTTAGTTATCACGAAGTCCTCTGTTTATGAGCACAATTGAGCCCAACATTTCTGTGTCGCAGCCAAACATTTGTTCCATGAATTTTGAACCCTTTTGATGACCCTTTCTCGCCACGGTTGTTAAATGAGTTGGTGCCATTGTTAAGTTAGGGACACAGTTGTGAAGTGAATCTGGCTTCCTCCGTTGACTTTGCTGGTCAGAAGTTCACAAAAGTGGATCACCTGTCATAAATATGGGTCAAATCAATTTAGATCACGTGGCCATGCGGATGCTGCAACAGAGGTACTGTACAGGCAGTCCTCCACTTACGACCACAAGTTGTTAAGTTTGCCCCCGTTTTACACACTCCGCCACTCACTTCCATACCTAACATTCCGCTTGAGAAGGAGGCAGAGGGGGGAAAAGATGATGAAGAGCAGGAAAAGGAGGAGGAGGAGGCAAGAGGAGGAGGATGGGAGGGTGAGGGTGAAGAAGATTTGAAATAGCAAAAAAAATAAGTTAAATTACAAAATACCTATATGGGC
>JANHGC010004411.1:81608-97800 GCA_027560395.1 Boaedon fuliginosus | reverse complement strand
AAGGTAGCAGCAGGCGGTCTCGAAGGTATCCCGCTCCCAAGCCATGAAGGGCTTTAAAAGTTGTTACTAGCACCTTGCATTGCACCCGGAAGACCACTGGCAACCAATGCAGCTCGCGGAAGGTCGGTGTCACATGGGAGTATCTCGATCTTCCCATAATCACTCATGCGGTTGCTTAAATATTACAATATTCTAACTTATTGCATCATATCACATTAAAGGACCATACATAAACTGTCAGCATCGTGTTGCTAACTATTGTTAGAAAGAAAAATATCTGAATTTGTCCATGCTAGCTCAGGAATTTTGGAAGTTGAAGTCCACAGATAATGAAGTTGCCACAGTGTCCCACCCCTGCTGGATCCTGCCTATGGCAGGAGTACAATAATGATCGTGAAGTAACAACAATCATCAAGTTAATTTCTTCTGCACAAGAGGAAAAGAACAAATATTGTTAACATGTCCATAATGTAGATGTTAAAAAATAATCTTAAATAGTACTCTGACACTTTTCAGTTAACTGGTCCTCTGCCATAAAATAGAAGGAAACAGATCATTTAGGATAATTTTTGGGTTCAGTCTTTCAGTAGTCTCTCTAGCCTGATGGTTCAATTGGATTATTGACTCTCCAGCATGCTGGCTGAAGAGTTACTGAAGCTATAATTCATAGATCTGACATCTATTGGCCTAGGAAGGGCTATTTTCAACTCACTGGTCTGCTATAAAATAGAAGGAAACAGCTCATTATTTAGGATATTGAGTTAGGAAAAGCTGTTTTCCAGTTTCATATATTCACACTTTTTTTTCTTCATGCTTGGGGGAATCCTGAATTTTATCTGTTTCTTTGTGATGACATTAAAAGGTTGTTTCATTTCTAGTTGGTATTTTTGGGGATATTACATAGGTAGTATTTTTATATAGACATCTTTTCTATGTTGTTTCTTTCCTATATTTGAATATATTATTTTAAGTTTTAATTTGTATTTTAAATGCAATGGAGTTGTGCCATGGTGTTTTTGGCATGCATGAGAGTTGGAGGAACACAATTTAACAGAGGAATACAACTTGGCCTTAAACACTGGTAATGCCTTTCCCATATCTTATTTAAAATTTCTTCAGTGTCCACCATATTGACCATGGGAAAGGCTCTTCGAACTGAAATGTTTCATGAAAACAATTGAAGCATGTAAAATTGGAACTGCCTTACATATAAATACTGAAGCTGAATGTAGAATCATTTTAAATTTTCCACACATTTTAATATGAAAATAAAAACACACTAAAATAGATGTACATAATTATGAATGCCATTATAAGTATTTACTGCACTGATTTAATCCTTGAGGACATCTTACTCATAATGATTAGGCCAATGGCTTGATCACTGAAAGCAGATCCTCCAGTGTGCCACCAGAGCTCAGCTGAATGGGATCTATGCAGTAGCCAAATAGGAGGAAAGAAAAGGAAGCTTTGAACAGCTTCTGAGGGCAATTGTATCATTCTGGATCCAATAATCATGAGAACAGCTTTGTAATCTTCAAACGTAATCATTATGCCAATAGACAAGGATCATATTATAAATATGCATATTAGTGCAATCAGAGCTGTGTAATTTTAAGGATTCTGTATAAACAATGTTTTCCTTAGTCCTTAAATATATTAGTTAAGATTTGCTGGCAATGTTGTTAAGATTTTTGTGGATTTGCAAAAGCAACTTCAGTTTCATATGTAGTTCCTTCATATAACTAAGAAGCGGAATATATGGTTATACAATAAGTTACGAAGATTTTATACAGGTTGCCTAAAGATGCTTCCAGATATTTCATAGAATTTGACTGGACTCATATGTGCATATGGCCATATAAATAAATTTAAGCTGCTGAGATTCATTGTAAAATCCCTAATGCCATAATGGTTGAAGTGCAGTATTGCAGGCAAACCTGCCCACGTCCTGGAGTTCAATCCTGATGGGAGTCAAGGTAGACTCAGTCGTCGGTAAACTGAGGATCCAGTTTGTTGGATATATGCAAATAATGCTTACATTATAAACTGCCCAGAGAGCACTATGAGTGGTATATAAGCCTAAATGCTATTGCTATAAACATTGACTATAAACGACAAGTTACGGGATTATTTGCTTTTCCATTTCTTCTGCTCTTTAGGGACCTATTGGCTCACCCGGTGAAAATGGACTATCTGGGGGACCTGGTGAGAAGGTATACTATAAGATGTTCTAAATTTTGTTCAATATGAGATATAAGATTATTTGTCATGATATTGTTGTTGTTAGTTGCGAAGTCGTGTCTGACCCATCGCGACACCTTGGACAACGTTCCTCCAGGCCTTTCTGTCCTCTACTATCCCCCGGAATCCATTTAAGCTCACTCCAACTGCTTCAGTGACTCCATCCAGGCACCTCCTTCTCTGTCGTCCCTTTCTTCTTTTGCCCTCAATCTTTCCCAGCATTAGGCTCTTCTCCAGTGAGTCCTTCCTTCTCATTTGGTGGCCAGAATATTTGAGTTTTATCTTCAGGCCTTCTAAAGAGCAGTCAGGACTGATCTCCTCTAGGATTGACAGGTTTGATTGCCTTGCAGTCCAAGGGACTCGCAAGAGTCTTCTCCAGCAATTTCTCATGATAGAAGTCGGTGATTAGATTTTTACATTATTTGTAAAATAATGAGTTCTGAGTTGTAACTGCTGAGTTCTGTAGCTAGAAAATGTACTCATTTTTAGTTGAGAAAGTTTGAACTACTTGAAATTTTATTTCATATGTAAACATAACAGCATGCTTATTCTCTACATCTGTATTGGAATTTAATCATGCAAAAGAATGAGAGTTAACTCCATGTTGCTTGCAAAAAATGTTACCGTACTTAATAGTAAAACAGCAGCAGAATTTTTAAAAATGGAATGAATATTTTCCAAGTAGAGGATTGATAGAATCTGTCGGCAAATAATACAATTGGGTTGAAAATCACACAGTCTATTAGCATCCACATTTTTTTCTGACAAGCAATGATATTATTTTCATGGGGAAGAGAGCATCCATCTTGTCCTTCCTGGGTTAATTAAAACCTGTTTTGAATCATACACATTCATCCCATAATAGGGGGGGAAAGTCTACTGATAAATCCATTAACGGAGACTGGAAAAAGGTTCGTATGTAGGTGCAAATGTAGCTACTGAACTCTTAACTTGTTTTATTTTCCATTCCTGCAGAGGCTTAGAAATTAGCTTAGAACCAAGAGTTACCACTCACACGATCATACTAAATGTTTATTTAGGTATAGAAGTTGTATTTTCATTATTAAAAATATTTCAAAACTGGATATGCAGTTCTACCATCAAAAATCAAATAGTTATGAACAGTATGTATGCATGTGCATATGTATGTATTTGTTTATTTATTTTTAAGGGAGACAGAGGTAATCCAGGCCCAGTGGGCCCTCCTGGAGAAAAAGGTGTCATGGTAAGCAAATCCAGGGTTATGTAAAAAAACCCTACTGCCTAATTTATCTTACATTAACTTAAGTAGAAAGCATATACTTAAATAGTTACTGGAAAATTCCTGTCTTTACTAAGTATTTAAGGTCTTTAAGGTAATCCTGTTTACATGAGGAGACATTTGTATGAAACAGTCTGTAAGAAAAATGAGAAGCTATTACATCAATAATTCTAGGTATTGGGCTTAATATTATTCATTTTTCTTAAAATATATTGAAACTGCAGTAGTTTTTTGCTTATCATGTTAACTGTGCATTAATTACAGTATTTTTAAAAAATACTATCAGCAAAAATGTAGCTTTGGTTAGTCATACTTCACTGAAAATCAAGCAAAAATCTCTAATTTGAATATAGGACTTTGAAACTGTTTGAGGAGGAAAGTATCTGAAAAAAGATAGCTTGAAATAGTGATGGGGATGTTATAAAATTCCTTGAAACATAATTTGGAAGTTAGATAAAAGGCTTATTGTTTGACCACACAGATATATTTCTGCAGAATTAGTATTATTACTACTTGAACTGAGAGAGAGAAATCATTTTTTTCCCATGAAAATCAAATATATTTACAGTTCTGAAACTGTAAATAAGAACAACATTTTTGAGGACATTTATACAAGCTGAAACAAGTTTTAAGTGTACTTAAAACACTTAAAACATATCCATGCATCAGCCATATTATATTTACTTCTATTTCAGGGATACCCAGGTCCACCAGGTGGCCCTGGTGATGTAGGGCCACAGGGACTACCTGTAAGTATAAAATTTTATATTTTTGTGCATCTCTGCATGAGTCACATCTCCATTAACTTTTAAGCTTAAGTCTATATTAATAGGCAGTATAACTTTAGAGAAAAAAATATTCAGCCAAAAGTAGGGAATATTAAAGGCATGAGTCCAACCTTAGCAAGCTTTTGTATCCAGTGAGTTCAAAATAAGGTATTTAAACCAGGCTTAATTTCTCACTGAAATTGAGAAATTGATTGTAGTCTTTCCCTATAAGCTATAAAACTATTATGGGGGAAAGTAGGAATATTATGTATAGCAGCAGGAAAGAAGGGTGAGTAATCATGAATCACTTCTCGTGCCATTGTGAAATCTCCACGTAATTCCCAGTGGATCTGGTCCAGTGATTTTTGGTTTTTGACAAAGAGGTCAGATACTGTAACAAATAAGACATGTACCTATACGAGCATATGTGTTTATTAATTAATCATTTTAAGGCCTATCTGTTGGAAAGTAATCCCATGACTGATATGTTATCTGTTTCAAGTTGCTAATATAATAATTTGTCTCTCATGCAACTTTACTTTTCCATATCTATAATTATGATGCAATTGATTGGACAGGGACTAGGGGAGATTAATTTAAAAACTGCTGAATGGCTGAAGGGAAATTTTAGCCTACGTTAGAGAAAGCTTCAAAAAAGGGCAATAAGGAGAAAAATGGGTGACAGTTTTCTGGTCTGGCCTTTGAGCTTTTTCCTTTTGGGAGGAAAGTCATTAACAAAATATGATGTGTATTTCATTCTTATTATTTAGGGCCCTCCAGGAGCACGAGGATCTCCTGGACCACAGGGTTCTAAAGGTCAAAGAGTAAGTAGTATGTTTATGACTCTTAAAATATACTTATGTGTGTGTGTGGGTGTGTATATCTGTGTGTGTGTGTGTATGTGTGTATGTATGTATATACCGTGTTTCCCCCAAAATAACCCTCTTACATTTTTTTTTGCCACCAAAAAGGCACCAGGTCTTATTTTCGGGGGAAGTCATCCACTGACTAATGTATTAGTTAGGGGCACACACATATTGGGCGCACGTGTAAAAATCAAGCTAGATCTTACTTTCAGGGGAGGTCATATTTTCAGGGAAACAGGGTGTATATATATGTATGTATGTATGTATGTATGTATGTATGTATGTATGTATGTATGTAGAGAGAGACAGAGAGAAAAGAGTACAAAGGAAAGAAAGGGAAAAAAGGAAAAGGATAAACACTGTTTAAATAAGTGACTTCATATCTTCATTGCAACAAGTATAAGCAAACATCATTTTTCCACTCCGTAAACAATTCATACACAGTTCACATTTTTCAATAATCTATCTTTTATCCATTCAAATCCATGAATAATTAACTTTCCTATCCAGATGTTGGCAAAAAGACCATAAGGGGGTCACAGAATTTTATAAAGATATATGTTATTTTAATCCTGATCAAATCAATCAACTTTGTATTCCTTTTTTATACTTCTAATAATCTTAGTCCTTAATTCATTGAGATGCTCTCATAGAATTTGATCTACCTTCGATTTTAAGGTATCTTGGCTTATTATTTGTATTTTCATTCTGACCATCATATATGTCTTACAATTCAGACTTTCTTTATTTTCTAGTATTTCTGTATCAGGTGATTGTCATTTATCACATTCATCCTATCAGTCTTCCAAAATACTATCTTTCACATCTTTCATTTCTTTTTAAAAATCTTTTATAAACATTCCATCCATATCAGCAAGCATTGTTATTAACACTGTAGCTATTAGTTTCTGACCCCATTCTTCAAAAATCTCCTGAAATGTCTAGATCAGGGGTGTCAAAATCAGATCGTTATGGCGGTGTCACATGACATATTGGGACTTTCTCCCCCTTCGTTAACTGGGCGTGGGCAAGGCCAGTTCATGATGCATCCGGCCTGCAGGCTGGGAGTTTGACAGCCTTGGTCTAGATGTTACAGCACTTTCTGTCATTTTATAGGAGCCATAAAAAACATGCTTGTCTCTTCCCTCCCGCTTCTTTCTCCTACTTTTAATTGTTACTCTCCTGTAGTGCTTTATTTTTAAAATTGCAAAAATTCCAGATTTTATCATTTGTTTTGCAATAGACTGAGCAATTTATATTCTCGCAAAAATACTGTTTATGATTTTCCAAACTCTTTAGCAAAGTCCTAATATTCAAAAATTATCTGGTCCCTGAATTCATTTGCAACTTACTTAAATTAAGACATTATATTCTTTGCCATTTATTTCAATTTCTTTCAGTTAGTTAACTTGTCCTTTGTATTGAACAAAGATTAACTCACAAGATGGTTTTTCATACTTGTTGCTTTGAATTTCTCATTCAACTTTAAATACATTTCAAAGATTTTTTAAATGTATTAGGGTTAATGAATCTAGGTTTCTTAAAAGTGTGGTTGAGAGTTTGAAGACTTCCTTCATCTTCTAGTACTGAAATGTATGGGAAACCACTGTGCTATGGTCTCCTTACAAGGAGTTGCTGTCCTGAGCACAGTTGGGCAATCCCTCATCCTCTCCTTTATCTGGAGAGATTCTGTTAGACTGGGCTTGTCACTGGGTCTGTCAGTTCTGGCCACATTTCATTTCCCATCCTGTGAAGACATCTAGTTTTCCATTTCCTCACTCAGAAGTGAGAATAATTTCACTTCCAAATTGATCATTTATGTATGACAAATCCCTATTCCCTTACAGAGTTAAGGTAGCTAACGAACACTGTGGAAAATCAATCTCATTCGAGTGTACTTATTGGAAAAACAAAAGATCTTGAGAAATAGTTTGAAGAATTAATTGTGAACTTCTAGAAGTGAAGTCTAACAATTTATATCTTGGAGGGTAGATCTTAAGGTGATTATGTCCATGGGTCAAATAGAAAAGTAATGAACAAGAAAAAAAAGCAGAATAGTAGGGGTTGGCGAAAATTGCAGAGAGAAAGATTTCTCATATATTTTGATTCAAAGGTGGTGACTCAAGATGTTATTATATCTTACAATCTTTTAAAATCCCCAATGGACTCTGAATGCATGTGAGTAAGTGTTAGGAGAAAAAAATTACAAAATGTCCTCATTTGGATCCAATTAAATTCTGTGAATTACCATGGCAGCAGTTGCAGATTTTGTGCTATAATTTTGTCTTATGAATCCTTAGATGCATACACATGAACAGTTGTATCATTCCTGACTGTTTTTTGTTTTAATTCGTCAGGGACCACGAGGCCAAGATGGTCCTCTAGGAGAGCGAGGGACAGAAGGTATTAAGGTAAACTTAACTTTCTTACCTTTGCCCCAGAAAATGACCCAGGATGCTGTTAGATGCATGACGTACAGTACCATATAACGTTTCTGTTATTGGAACTTGACTTTTTGTCTCTGTGTTATATACTATGCCATTTCCTCCTTATAGTGTCTTCGTTGCGTCATCCAGACTAAGATAAAGGCTGATCTCACTGTAATTTTGACCAAGTGATAGTTTATTTTTAGTGAGTTGTTTTGACATTTTTTTCTAGGAAGTGGTATAAAAAAATGGTAATAAAGAAATAAATAGTAGCTGCATTTGTGCCTATGACTGATGACAGATTTTCCAATAATTCGCACTGAAAAGAATGTCCATAATTTGGAATGTAGAAGAAAAAATGTCATATGTTTGAAAACAGTGATTATTAAAATAGCCTTATTGTTTCTTTTCCCAGGGAGAAGTTGGTGACTCTGGGAAAAAAGGCATTCCTGGACTCATTGTACGTGGCATTTTTTTAGCATTCATATTTAAGGCATCAATTCTGGCAATATTTATGAAATAGAGTCGACACGTTACCTTCTTTGTATTTGCACAGGGAAAAGCTGGAATTCCTGGAGAAAGAGGCAATCCAGGAGCACCAGTAAGTTCTTCATGCTTCGGTAGAAGATTCATTTCTTTTTATAATTCTATTCTGCTTCTAACATAATACATTGAGTTTATAGTAGTTGAGGTCACCTAACATGAGTTGGGGTTTAAAGTACCCTATGAATACAAGTAAGTCTTGTTTAATGACTGCCGTATTTTAAAACATTTCCTGCTGTGATGGTGATGAAAAAGTAGCAACCAACCCTTGCATTTACAACTTTTGCTATAAAGCAATGAAAGTTGAAGCAAGATCATGAGCACACTTACAGTTTCATTTCAAAGTAGCCACTTTGTTTAATGACCAAGTTGCCGGTCCCAATCGTTTTCACTAAATGAAGAATATCTCTTTTTGAAGCTAATCTAGTTCTCACTCAAATAACCATATTTGTTTGGGGCTAAAACTAACTTCCCTGGTCAGATGGACCATATGAAAACAACCATTATTGTTACGCTTTCATACTGCTAGTGTAAGTAAATTAAAAATTTGAAGTTTCTAATAAAATTCAAAAAAATACCTACAAAAGTGTAGGCATTATCTCCTGTCAAGTATTACAGGGTTTTTTTTGATGCAGCAATTCATATTTTTCCTTTAATTTAAAATGAATGGAAAACTGGGGAGAAGAATGAGCATAACACTTGTTCCTTCCCCATAGTCCCAAAGTCCAATTGGAATCACTTTCCTGATTTTTGAAAATAACAGCTTTAAGATATTACCAGGGTAGTGGTGGTGGTGATGGTTGTGGTGCTTAAAGTATCTACACGTAGGACTCAAATCAAAATTTAGTTTTGATATAATAATTGCAGTGTCTTTTCTCCCATTGATGGGCTTTGGCAAAGACTGGAAAACACTGCAAAATCATATTTCCTATCTAACTTTTAAAATCTATCATGAAAGACATTGGTAATGATGGCAGACATTATTGTTATCAATAATATATGAAGGCATTTGTGTAATATAATTTATCAGATTGCTGTAGCTCCTGTACATTGAGGGTAAATTATCCAGAATAGTTCTTAAATGCAAGGACAATAATGCACTGGCTTTAATATCTACAATAGAGAACAGAGAGGTTGTTGAACTGCTACCATTGGTTGAAAAGATGATAAATTCCCTGTAGTGCGACAACTTTTTATATCATTTTCTTTTATTTGTAAGAAATAAAACATGTAAACACAAAACACACTGATCGGGGAAATGAGGCAGGGTATAAATCTAACAAAAAATGTGATCTGATTTATTTGAAATACCTGAATGAATGAATAGATCTTTGCCTAGTGTCAAAATGGATTAAGCAAGACACCAGCAGATCTCCCTGGGTAAAGCACTGCAGAATTAGAACACTTCTACCGGGAATGCTTTATATATAATTAGATAGTTTCCTACCATAATTAAAAACACACTCATTTCCTCTACAACGTAGCCCGCCATGCTTCTGGAGGATAGTATTGTACCTCTTAAACTATAGGACTTCTTACATGAATCACTAAAATAATATTTTGGATGTCTGCCATATACAAGAAATGGGACACACAGAATATTTTTTCAAAGCACATCTTAATGCTGCTAAGCTTTAAAAGTAAGTTTCTTGTTTGTTGTCAGTGGTATATTTTCTGAATTGTTACATGAAAAGGCAGCTTCAAAAAGATTGACTATACTTTCGTTTCCCGTCCCTAAATAATCCTACAGGAAGACCATTCAGTTATTTGTCATTTTTCATATATATTTATAGTATTTCTTCATATAACTACAACAAAGTATGTGTCATTGAATTCACTGTAGTTTATTTCACAGATAAATAGAAGATTTTACCTTTAGTTTGTATATCTTAGCGTTTCAAAGACGATTTAGGATACCGCTCACCAGGAATTTACTAATACATAATTCCTAAATCAGCCAGTCAGTGACCAGCCACAAGTCCTTATATGGTAGAAACAAAATTATTGGATAAAAAAACCCCTTAAGTTTGAAGATGTTTTATGAATTTTGGTCAGTTTATGAAGTTTTGATGTAAAATTTAAGTAGCTTTTTGGTTTTGTTTTTGTTTTCAGGGTTTGCCTGGCCTTCCTGGAAGCATAGGAGATACAGGTCCTTCAGGTGAACCAGTAAGTTGATTTAATTTAATTTAATTTCATTTGAAATGTGAAATATAATTTATTGGAAGACATGTACCTTGTTATGCTGTAATTAAAGATATATTAAAGAAGCAGTTTTATTTTTAGGCTGAAACTATGTGGCTCTTAGTAAGACTCTCTGTTCTATTGAATAAAGTAATTTTTTTGTCATTTCTTTAAGATAGAAGATTATCCTCTTAAACATGTCCCCGAAAGCCTGAAAATCATGAAAGTGGTTATCTTGCGAGAGGATGCCTTGCATTTACTTTTTAAAAAAAATCCTTTTCTGGCCTTTTCTGTTCAGCTTTTACCTTATCATTTTAGATAGTTCTTATAGAGAACCCATATTTTATTCCCAAAAGATTACCCAACTGAAGTACACTTATATCAAGTATAAAACACATACTGTATTTTTTGGACTGTAAGACGCACCTGAGTATAAGACACACATTAGTTTTTGGGGACCAAAACAAGAAAAAAAATATCTTGGTGGTTCATTTGCTTTCATTCATGTTCTCATTTGTGCCATACTTTCTTTGTCTCTCTGTCACTCTGTCTCTCTATCTCTCTGTCTCTGTCTGTCTGTCTCTCTCTCTCTTTCTGTCTATCACTCCCTCTCCCTCCCTCCCTCTCTCTCTCTCCCTATGTCTGTCTCTCTCTCTCTCTCTGTCTGCAGTATCTTCTGGAGGTGGGGGAGGTGAAAAACAGAGCCGTGCTGCAATTTTACTAGTTCACAAACATACACCCTCCAAGATCAGTTAAGGATTTAATCTTGAGCAGGGGTGTCAAACTGACGTCGTCACGTTGTTATCATGTGACGTATTAGGACTTTTTTTCCCCTTCGCTAAACCGGGCATGGGTGTGGCCAGCGCATGATGCATCTGGCCCACAGGCCGGGAGTTTGACAGCCCTGATCTTGAGTGTCTCAGGTTTCTATAGTTAGCTGGTGTGATTGTATATTTAATTTAGTCTCAGATAGTTTGTGTAACTTCCTTATTAGATCTTAGAGGTTGAATAGAAAGTAAATTGTTTTTCTGAGTTCGCAACCCACCTGACAGTTAATACATTCGACAATGAATTTCAGCTAATTATTTAAGTCAGTATTTTTTCCAAACTCGGCAACTTTAAGATGTATGGACTTCAATTCTCAAAATCCCCTAGACAGCATGGGGAATTCTAGGAGTTATATAGTCCATACATCTTAATGTTGCCAAGTTTGAAAATCACTGATATAAATTGAGTGTCAACTTGCACAAAAGTCTTTATGACAAAATAAGCAGTTTTTGAAACATCTAAATTTCCTAGGCTAGAAAAGAAGGCTATAAATTGTTGGTGGCAGGTGGCAAGTATTGTCTGCTAATTGTTCAAACCAATCTAAGAGAAATTAGGAGACCAGCAGAAATGTGTGGTTTGTCTCCACTGATTTTTAATTTCAAAGCTCTGATGTATTACTAATCTGTACCATTGGGAATAGTCAATTATTGTTTTGCTTGTGTGAGAATAATAAACATCTTAAATAAAAATCTTATTTTTAAAACTTACATATATAAACCATTGCCTAGATTCAGAACTTTGTGCCACATTCATTTGACTTACTGTGCGTGTTATTTTTTCTCCATTCAAAACATCTGTCAGAATTTAATCCATTAAAACAAAACCAAGATTCTTTCATATGTATTTAACAAAAACTCTTTGAGATTACACAGCATGAAGCAAAAAGAATATGAAGTTTGTAATAAAATCAATATATTAAACTAAATAAAGTCTCCTTTAAATCAAGGTCAGCTCCTGGTGACTACAGAGATATGTCCATGCTTGCAGTCACCAGTTTTTGGGATACTAAGGAAGTGGTATGCCTTTCCTATCTTTGAGATTTTTTTTTAATCCAGGCTATGTCCTAGTTATAGTATGTCCATATAGCCCCCAATCCAAGAACAAGCCAAGCCTGAATCCACTTATCGTTTGATCCAAGAGAAGGTTAGGTAGATATTGCCATAGCTTATCTAGCAGAGTTCCTGGTTTTGCTTATATAAGTGTATCAGTAGCAGTGTTGTGGACTCCAAAACTGGAAATTTGAAGGCATTGCCAGAAATCCCAAGTTTAGTAATCAGTTTTTATGCTGAAGCTATTCTGTCAAATATGACTGATTTTTTTAACCAATTCTACACCTACCATAGGCTTCTGAAAACCTATTTCAGAGCCTTCCCATGAGGCATTTCTTATCCTTAATTATTTCTTGTACTGTAGTCCAGAAGTCCATAAATGCACAAACTTATATCCTTTCCATGAATGGTGTAAAGAATGAAGGAAGTTGGCAAGACAATTTGCAGATCATGTAGAATTATGAAATCATCACTGAAAGGATACCACCCAATCTGCAGAGAATGGTCAAGTTTGTCTTTAAAAGACAGGACAAAGCCTAGAGGTTAAACCCTAGATCATAGAGATATACAGATAGTTTGGGTTATGTGAGAGTAAAGTTTCTATATGTATACAACTACATTCTTCTCATTAATGCAGCTGTGTCATGTCTCTAAACTTGTGCTGTGAGCATGTTACTGAATATGGAGCTACATGTTTTGAAGGATCAAATGTAATGTTATGCCTAGTAAGAAGCCTTGATAAATATTCCATTGTCTGATGATGATTGGACTGTTGCAGCAAATTCTCTTTAAGAGTGGGGACCATATTAAATTATTCTATTCTCAAATGCTAATAGAACCTGGAAAAAAGGAAATATCCAGCTGTGAGAAAAATGTCTTCAAAAAATTGGCCAGCTAATGTTATAGGTATATAAGTGAGTTTTATTTTTCATACCGGTAATAAGAATGTAATGCTCACATAATTTTTTGTTTGATACTAGGGACAGAGGGGAGAACAAGGTGATGCTGGTCCTGTAGGTGAAGCTGGCTTTGAGGTGAGTCCTTTACCTCACCAAATGATGTAGACAAGCAAAACTGAAGATCCTGCTGCATCAAAGTAAAAAGTATAGAGGCCTTTAATATTATTGCACCATAGTAGAATAAGATATTATACAAAATATTTCATTCATCACCCCAATAAGACTTTTTTACAAAGTCCTGTGAACCTCCTAGTGAATTTCATCATGTTGGAAAGCATTTAGTGCTGGACTATGGATAACTCCACTTATGTTTTCAATACAGGGACCACCTGGCCCAGAGGGAGAGCCAGGACCACAAGGAGAACCAGGCACAAAGGTGATTGTTGGAGTAATTTTGTTGGGGTGCAGTTTGAATGATGAGAAAAACAGGCTGTTATTTCTCTACACATATCTCTGGGATATTTCCTGATGATACTTTTCATATGCAGTCTCTATACATGAAATATTTATTATTTCCACTAGAAACATTCTGTCTGAAACTAGCTATGATGTTTCAGTTAAATTGGTCCAACATTAGGTGATGTTGTCATTTCTGCATCCGTTCATGTATAAATCATGACTAATTTTATAAATTAGGTGAGCATATGTACTAGTTAGAAGTTTGTATGAAAACAAAAGGCTAATAATCCTGTATTAATAGAATTGATATTGTCAGGTACAAGCAATAAGAGCCACTCATGAATAGCTATACTCAGTAACTTTATAATCTACCACCTATGTTACAAGAATCTCATAGATGGTTTGCCTTCTCTGCGAACAACCTGATAAAGCTTCATGTATCTTTGGGAAGAGGGGGGATGGGTTCAAGCTTATGCGTCTTGCACCTGGGCAACAACTCCAAACTAGACCCCCCACTTAACCCCTCCTTCCACTTAGCTTGTAATTTCCTAACAAAGAGAGAAGTGGGGATGGGATAGGGAGATGGAATGTGTATGCATAATAAGTAATATCAGAAATATTTATACTAAACATAATTGCCAGCATCAGAATACACATTTTGAAATGAATTAAATGTTAATTATAATAAAACATGCATTAGAAAACAATTGTAATTTCAGTAAATGGTTTTATAAACCTCAAACAAGATTTTATCTATATACGTATAAATCTATCCTAAATATGAACTGTTGCTCATATCAAACAAAGAAAATAATCCAGGAGAATTTAAGCCTTTAAAAAATAGATACCTATTGTAGCAAACTTAGTGTTTTGTCCTTTGATCAGAATAATATTCACTGAGTGTGATGTATTTCTGTTGCATTTAACAGGGAGATTCTGGAGCAGTTGGCAATATTGGAGCACCAGGTGAACAAGGTGTAAGAGTAAGTACTGAATATTGTAGCAAATTTTGTTACACGGGGCAGAATTATATTGGAAATACAAAAGGGCTATGTAAATTAGGAAAGCAGATGAGAGATGAAAAAACATCTTTGCTATATCTGTGAAACTATCATCATCATGTTTGATTAAAGAAAAAAATTAAAAGTACAGAAAGAAAAAATAACAAGAGTTGGAAGGGACCTTAGAGATCTTCTAATCCAACCCCCTGGTCAAGCTGGAAACCCTATACCATTTCCGACAAATGGCTTTCCAATCTTTTCTTTAAAATCTCCAGTGAAGGATTACCCACAATTTCTGGAGTCAAGTCATTCCACAGGCTGATTGTTTATCCTTATTTATCCTTAGATAAATAGAGAGATAAATTAGATAAATTTATCCTTAGTTCTAGGTTGGTTTTCTCCTTGATTAGTTTCCATCCATTGTTCCTTGTTTTGTCTTCAGGTGCTTTGTGGCAGCCCCTCAAATATTAGAACATTGCTATCATGTCACCTCTACACTTCTTTTCATTAGATGTAATATGTTTTTAATTATGTAGCTTAATGGGTCATAAACATCTGTTAACATAGAATCAAACAGTTGGAGAGGACTCTTTAACTTATCATTCAGGCTAAGTTAAAGTACTCCAGACTTATGGCTAACTAACCTTAATTTAAACGCATCCAGTGAAAGGGAGATGATCACTTCTCTGGCTAATTTGTTTCACTACTGAACTGCTATTGCTGCTGGAAAGGATTTTTGTTTCTCAATAATCAATCAAAATCTGCCATCTTGTAATTTCTATTTTGTTTCTTTCACTCTGAAACAATAGCAAATAGGTCTACTATAGATACAAAGTGATAATAGATCAAGATAATCTGAATTATAAGAGCTGCAGCATATATTTAATTGGAGTAAAAATTTTCATTTTGAACATGATAGTAAGTCTCCTCTAATAGTCTGTAACTTTGTTCTGCATATACATTTGCCATTACTGAGTAAATTAGTAATACCCAAATAATAGATAACAACTTGAAGTCAGAATACTAGTTTAAGCAGTAACCCAGAGGTAGACCAGGTTACAGGTGGATATCTCCAAGCTCCTTCTGAAATCCAAATGGGTCCATTAGGCGTCTGGGGTGGAACCATGTAATTGGTCCTGCCTCCCTGCAGCGTGCAGTGGACATCAGGAAATCCAGTTTTAAAAGGGAGTGATCTAACCATGACAAGGGTTGAATAGCTATGTCCCCCAAAACCAGATCACGGCGCCATTGCTCCGAGATAAAAACTAGGTCGAGTGTGTGCCCCCCCCATGAGTCGGACCCTGAATTACTTGGGTCAGGTCCATGGTTGCCATGGAGACCATGAACTCCAGAGCCGCATCAGAGGAGTCACCAAGGGACAGCAGATTGATTATATAACTATGGTAGTTATTTTGTGAAGGGGTAAGCCTTCAATTTCACTGCCATTTCCAAGTTTATCTGGAATATGGGTGTCAAACTTGCCGCGTCACGTTGTCATCATGTGATGTTTTGTGACATTTTTCCCTGTCACGGAACTGGGGTGGGCATGGCCTGTGCATGAAGCATTTGGCCCATGGGCCATCAGTTTGACACCCTTGATCTAGAACATCTCAAAACTTCAGATTGTTCATGAATCCCAAGAGGTTGCAAGTTCCTGATTCTTTACAT
>JANHGC010004411.1:27862-44319 GCA_027560395.1 Boaedon fuliginosus | reverse complement strand
GTGGAGACGCCTGGACGGGGTGGGGAGGGATTGGGTGGGGCCAATCAGAGGTAGTATTTGCCGGTTCTCCAAACCAATCAAAATTATTGCTACCAGTTCTTCCGAACCTGTCAGAAGTGGCTGAATACCACCTCTGTATTAGACCATTCTGAAACAATAATGATGGTGGAAGTGGTGGTGGTGTGGCCTCTTGCTTGAGCAGCAGGTTGGACTAGAAGATCTCCAAAGTCCCTTTCAACTGTTATTCTTCCTGTTGAGCTTGATTACTGACTTCACAGATATAGAAATACTGTTTTTCTGGCAACAATACACCATACCCACCAACACTGACAGGGCAAGCTACTGTATATAAACGGAGCAAGCCCCACTAGCACTAGTACCTAATCTGGTAATGAAACTTCTGCAAGCAAACAGCCAAGCTCAAAGCACCCAGGGCTCCATCATACAGATACAGTGTGTTATTACTGTTGCCAAGAAATTTTTACACTTTCCCAGTGTATTCCCTGGAAGTCTCCCATCTCAATGAATAATTGGGTCTATGGCTGAGGTTTTTCCACAAAATAATTATTATCTAGGGCAAGGTTTCAAGCAGCTTTTAGTGCAATGAAGGAGAGAACATGCTGTTGTTATTTTACTTTTCATTCCAAAGATTTGCCAAGGACTTTTTCTATAGAAAAATTATAAGGAGCATCATACTTTTAAAAAGTCAAATGCTGCCTTCCTTAAAGCCCTTCAGAGAGAGGACAACATATATACCCATCCATCATTTAAATTAGCCAGGATAAGAGAAGTCCAGGAATTTAGTAAATAGTGATTTACTGCTAATTTATTTGCCTTTTCTTAACCAGTATCGCCACACCTTAGTGGTGATTACTAACCACTTAATGTATTTATTTATTTAATATATTATTTTTATTGGATTTATACCCCGCCTCTCTTCCCCAGTCAAGGGGAACTCGAGGCAACTTACAGGTATACCGGTATTTCTTGCAGAAAAATATGTGTTGGTTCAATAGAGAGAACCAATAAAAGTAATGGTCTCCTCCTATTCTGCCCTTGCACTGCTACAGCAGGAGCAGCTGGACTCAGAGCAGCAGAGAATTAATACAAGGGTGTCTGGAACATGGTACTTCCTACAACCCTGTGCAGACCTCAAGAAACCTTGGACCAGATACCACAAGTTCCCAGAAGCTTGTGTTTGGGACCACGATTCCATTAAAAATAAAATACTAACACTAGCATCTAGCGAAGGGAATGGATGACAGCGGGAGTGTACAAGAACCTACAATATATATATAAAACAGACTGTGTATGGGAAGGAGGGGTATGTGTTTGTATGTGCCGTATAGGCTCTTCTGTGCCTACACCAATCTTGCCCAAACCTGCCACGCAGATCATTTACCCTCTGGAGACAAGCACTGTGAGGGTCACACATGCCCTCCACGCCTCTGTACCCCCTAAAAAGGTGCTGAACTGACCACCTCCCCCCAACACTGACCAGCAAACCAGCACAATTTAGTCTGGTGCTCCACAAT
This sequence comes from Boaedon fuliginosus, assembly GCA_027560395.1. NCBI lineage: Eukaryota > Metazoa > Chordata > Lepidosauria > Squamata > Lamprophiidae > Boaedon > Boaedon fuliginosus. The sequence goes on along the minus strand of JANHGC010004411.1, from coordinate 42,784 downwards.
GGGTGCCAGAAAGCAGCTTGATACTGCACTGTGTGTCTGTGTCTGTGTGTGTGTACTGTGTATGTGCAACACAACCCTTCCAACCTGCTCTGCAGGCAGCAACCACCCCACCTCCCAGCTGGAAAGCTAGAGGGAGGGAGGGAGAATAGATGGAAGAATAGATAGATGAAGGGAGGGAGGGATATAGATAGACGGATGGATAGATTCAGAGATGTAGGAATGGAGAGATAGATGGATAGATAGATGGATAGATGAAGGGAGGGAGGGATAGATGGATGAGAGACACCTGCTTCCCACAGAAAACTGGGAGCCACAAAACCTGCGTAGGCGTGGCTGGGGAGATCATGTGACTCGGTGGGAGTGACGCCAACTTGGCCGCGCCCACCCAGGTTTTGTGGGGAGACCGAGGCGGGGGCGCTGGGATGAAGCCGGGTAATCAGCTGGTAAAAGTTAAAACGCTTCGTTTCTTTCTTGATCCACTCAGACTGCCAAGCTTTTCAGGGATCCGAGTTCACGTGTTCAGGGACCATTTTTTTTATCCCCAGTTCTCAAAACCCGTTACTACCCACGGCAGTCTTCTCTGCCTACGGCAGCATCGCTTTTACACAATTCATCAGCAAGGAGAGAGGAACCCCTCCACCATCACCATTTTTCCCTGCCCGGGACTGCCAGGAACGATTTTCCCGCCATCCGTCCCTCACAACCTCCGTTCCCACTTCCAAGCATCTTAGAGCCGGGACAAGCAACCGCTGAAGCTCCCGCGTCGCCTTCCAGGGGCGGGCGCTTCTTCCCGAGGCTTCTTTCCCGCTAGGGGGCGGTGTGACTCGCGCTCTCGCGAGCCGCGTCGGGGCCGGTCTAGGCTGCGGCGCTAAGCGCGGCGCCAAAGTATGGCGAGCGCGACGGGGGAGAGCCTTCGGCGGAAGATGTCGCTGCGGAGGTAGGCCCCGGCCTCCTTTCCCTTCCCTCCTCCGACCTCTCCGGTCGCCACAGGACGAGTTTGCTTCGCCGGCGGCGGGGCCCGAGGCTTTTCAAAGCGGGAACTAGGGGCCATGATCCCGATAGACGGGGGGGCGGAGGGGGGGAAACAAACCTCGTGGCTCTTAAGCTGGGGGGCCGCTCAACTGTCGCCTGGCTTCGGCTGCCCGGCTGTTATTCTAAGCCAGTTGTGGGAAGCGGGAGTTGCGTCTTTGCTTTGAATGGTTCCCTGGGCCAGGGGTCTCCAACCGCCTCGAGTTCCCCAAATGGGTGAAGAGAGGCGGGATATAAATCGAATAAACAAACAAACAAACAAACAAACCTTGGCCACTTTTAAGACTCGTGGACTTCAACTCCCAGAATTCCCCAGGCAGCTTGATTTAGGCGATTATTTACTTACTTATTACATTTTACTTATTACATTTATAATATATAAATTATATTTATATATAATTATATTTTATATATATATATAATATATAGATTATAGCTGTCTGACAACCCTGTGGACTTCGTTGAAGGATGCTTGACATAGAAGCATGGCACAATTTCACATTATTTGTGTATTAATTTGGACTATTGTACATTGGAGCTGTACTTTTACCTCTAACATGGACTTGAACTTTTGCCTATCCCATACGCTCCTAAAAAGATATGAACAACATTATGTGCGCTCAGTTCGAAGACTTCTTGTTAGCTGCTTTGTGGATATGACAGGCAAATGTGGTTTCTTTATCATATTCATTTTGGAGGATACTGAATATACCTGGTTTTTTAAATTGAATATGCTCATGTAAGCATCATTGCAGTTGTCTGCAGTATAAATTTTAGAAATGTTCCGGGGAAAATAAATTAGCCAATCCGTTTTGGAAACCACTGAATAGAAATTAAAATTACATTTCACTTTGTAGCTCAGAGCTGGGCAGTCTTTGAACTTTGAACCCAGTTCGTGTAAGACCTTGAGTTCCCCCTGACCACAGTACATTTACTCATGGTGAAAATCCCAATACAATCAGTATAGATATATAAATAAAATAAAATAAATATTAGATGCAATACATTTTAAAAAGCAAAACCATCAATCATACTGTTTTTACAAAATTCTTTTGTTTACTTTGCATTATTTCCCATCAAGGCAACTTTGCTCTATTGAAGCTCTTATGCTTTTCACAAATATTTCTTACCATTATTTTAGGCTTTTATCTTAACACACAAGTGAGAATTGCAAGTACAGTACAACTAGTAATCCATTTATAGATATGAAGGAGAACAGGACTTCTTTAGGACTGTCACTGCTTCTATAATGATAATCCTGAAGATGTCCTATTCTCCCTTTATCTATAAATGGTTTCTCAGAATTTACTGTGTTAAATTATCTCTGGGTCAGTTTGACCTAGGTTCAAAGTACAATTCAGAAAATGCTAAGTCAGCAACCTGACACTTGGCTTTTCTGAAAGGAAAAACTTCACAGCAATTAAAATTAAAAATGGAGTTAGTTCCATGTAAACAAGGTCATCATGGTCTGATTTTATACATAAAGCAATGTATAGAAGAAAGGGTATGCCATGTGATCAGGCTTATTTTGCTCCAAAAGATTTGTTTGATCGCTTATACATTTAGACTTTCAAAAAGCATGTTTAATTGAATGGAACTCTTGTGAAATTACTTAGTAAGCAAAAAATTGCCCATCATATGTCAGAGAGCTGGAAGATGACATATACATAACAAGGAAGGGAAAGGCTACCATATCTGGGCTGCAAACACTGGAAAACCTAGATGGCCTTAAGAAATTAAGAGTGTTCTGTATATCTCTCTGTACCCATCTAGAATTTGTCCTGATTTTTTAAATAGACAAATATTGTGTAAAACAGGAAGACACAAAACCATGTGAGTATGGCGATTTAAAAAAATACAGATTTTTAGAATAGTGGCATCTCGATGCCTAGGCTCACATATTTCGACAATTGGACTTCCTATGGAGCAGAAACCCACCATTAGGGTTTCGTTTTTCATTTAATATAGGTGTGCCATCAATTACAAGACCCATCCAGGAGCTGATTGTAGAGCAGATCACAAATTGCTGATGTTCAGGTTGTGTATTTCTGATTTAGTATGATGTGCCAATTGGAGCTCTGATGCATCATCTCTAGCTGATGGGGCACCAGTCCAAGTTACTCAATTACATTTGATGCTAAACAAACCATGGAACAGAATTTCTATTGTTTAGTTGCTTCTACTGGCAAGAAATGACAAAGCAGCTTTTACCAGGATGCTGCTGACAAACGATAAGACAGAATTCTGAGAGCGGCCATTAACAGGATGTGGAACCCTGTTGTGTTGATTCTCACTGGAAGCTTCAAGGGGCTCAGATTATCAGTAACTGTATTTTAACACCTTTTGTAGGAAATGCAGTGGAATGCTGTCATAGCAAAGACATCCTGAGAGGGTTTATTAACTTGTAATAAAACAGTTTTGGGGAGATAGCCAAGGCTGCTAATGGAAGTTTGCACTTAAACAGAAGTGAAAAGCTCTGATAATTTTTCTTCGCCAGTTTGTCTTTTTCATTGTTCCCCTGTGTAGAGACTTTTCTTTGTGCGGTTCACCTGTAAGTGTAGCATCTCAAATGTCATTTTTTTAGATGTGAACTCTGTAATACAGAAGCAGCAAAATACAGATGCCCTCGATGTATGAAATATTCATGCAGGTAGGTATAAACCAAAGACTATTTTTTTTTAAATCTTAGATGCTGAAAATAAAATAACAGTGTTTCTTTGTTTTTGCTTTCAGTTTGGCTTGTGTAAAAAAACATAAAGCTTTATACAGCTGTAATGGAATCAGAGAAAAGGCGGCCTTTGTTTCAGTGAATGAGTTCAGCAACTTAACTCTTCTAAGTGGTAAGAGTATTAGTCCAATAAAACTACTCAAGGTACCCTAGGGCTTGGTATACTAGTGTAGTGCTATGTGGTTTAAAAAGAAATTATAAGAATTATAAAATTAGAATTGGAGTTTTTTTTAATAAACTCTTGCTATTGTGCCAATATTAAGCTCCTTTTTACTATACTAGCAGTGTGGTTTCTCCTAGTGTCCTAAAACAAACACAATAGAGTATGTTGAATAGAACACAAAGATAGGTTGAGAATGTTTTGGACTGAGAATGAGGCAATGTAAGCATATTTCTTAACTGAAAAAGAATCCTAGCTCATAAAAAGATACTTAAAATTTAATCAAATGCATAGCATATTTCAATCACAGTTGAAAATAGGGATGAAATGTGTTTGAATATTAGTAGCTCAGGTTGGTAGTTAGGCTGTTGGTTTGAGTTCCAAGTTTGGCAATTTGGTTGCAAACATTTCATCACCATTCGAGGATATATCATCAGTGCGTTTTGAGTTGATGCTCAAGATGCTATTTCTCATAAACCCAAAAGCAATCGATTTGTAAGTTTTCAGCAAAAGCTTTGTAAAATGCAGTCACATGACTGCAGGACACTGCAAACAACCATAATGCAGCTGTAGTGCCAGCTCAAACTCAAAACACACTGACGATGTCTCCTCGAATGGTGACGAAACATTTGCAACCAAATTGCCAAACTCAGAGAGAGCTCAAACCAAAAGCCTAAAAACAGGTAGGCTGAGATTCCAAAACCTGAAAAAATACTTGAAAACAGGGATGGAATGGGTACATACACTGCACTTCTCAGCAATAATAATAGTAAAATTTATTTACAATCAATGACTAGTCAGATCCAGCATACATTTAATACCACCAAAACAGCATAGAGAATTTAAAAAATCAGCATAGAATACAAAATCCACATTCTCCTTAAATAAATTTGTCTTTTCCTGGGGTCATCTGGTAGATTTGTGATTGACTTTGAAAAGAATAATAGCTTTATTTAAAAAGTATTGCAAAATCTTAACCTGTATACACTGAACTTTTTAATCCTATACACAGTGAACATTTTAATGCTAAATACATTATTTCTATGTTGTGCTTTATATTTTTACAGATCAACATCACTTATATTTCAGTAAAATGTCTCCTTGCTTTTTCCTTGATTTTCTTCTTCAGATTATCGGTTTCTAGAAGACGGGGGAAGAATGACTGACCGGGCTGCTCGAGATGCTATTTCTCATAAACCCAAAAGTAATCGATTTGTAAGTTTTCAGCAAAACTTTTGTAAAACACAGTCGCATGACTGCAGGACACTGCAAACAACCATAACAACCCAAAGAATGGACACATGACTATGAAGGGGGCCTGACCATTGGAACTTCGAATCCAGGTCGTAAGTCCTAAGTCCCATTATTCAGGTTGATTGTAACTTTGAAAAGTCACTAAGCAGCCAGTCATAAGTGAAGGATTGACTATATCCCTGCATGGAAGCCCCTGCTCTTATCTTAGTTAAGTTTGAGGGAAGTAGAAAGAAAAGAACAAAGAGAAATTGCAGAGATTGCTAGAATGTACTTGGAGGAGCTAATGTACTGAAGACACTTCACAATGGAGCACATTTCTCCATGTTGTAATGATAAAATTCTAGAGCTATAAATAAACCCATATTCTGCTTAAAACAAATGATACACAAGAATTTTGCCAGAATCATTGTCCCACGGGAGAACCTTCCATTTTATTGTTTGAAAGATGTTTTTTTCCACCTTCTTTTTTCCTCTTTGATAATTGCTGCTGGGAGAAACAGGAAATGTGTCTGCAGAATGATTAGGTTGAGTGAATGTAGAAAGGAAAATGGTTAAGCTGTTTGGTTTCACTTGGAAGCATTTGTTTGGGAGTGATGCCTGATACTTTGAATGCATAACTGAAAACTCAACATAGTTCTGCTATATAAAGACTGCTTAAGGGAATGACAGCTGGCAAAGTGGAAGTTTCTCATTTAGAATTGCAATAAATAGCTGCAATTATAGCAATATAGCAATAGGTTTTCAAGGGTCTGTTTTTGATTTGTATAGGATACTTGGTATGCTTTGCCTTATACACCCAGATAGGTAATACATATCCTGGATATATTTCCAATCTTGTTAGCTTTTAGTGAATATTGTTGATTGCAAAGATCCACATATAGATATGATTTGAGTGTCTCATCTGTTCTGTGAAACAGAATACGTTTGCTTTCAACATAACATACAATTATAGTTTAACTGTTAGAAAAATAAGCTTGTAAGAACAAATATTGCACTTCTATGTTTTATAGTTGAGCCATGAGGAGGTTAGAAGTTAAGTCTAGTGACTAAAATTTGAACTTGATCTTCACCATGGTTTATTAAAACAAGATTTAGACATGATGGCAAACTAAATGAATGCAGAAGATTCCACGATCCTCAAAAAAAAATTGTGGATCTTGACTATGTGAAACCTAATAGTGCTATTAGGTTTATCAGTTTCTCAAAATAATTATTTAAAGTAGTTCATATCTGAAAGTAATTCTTATGCTTGTCATTTCAAAATTTGCAACTTCCTCAGGTAAACTTTCTGAGAAACCGAGCTCGGAGGTGCAAGATCTGCTTACAAACGTTACCAATTGGCTTCACAAAGAGACGAGAGAATTCTACATTCTACAGCAATAAGTAAGTTTCTAGCTGTTATTAACTTGGACGTTATCTCAGCAGAAGCGCTCATTCTAAACATGGCTTTTATATGTAAGTGTCTTTAAAGGCGAGCGAGTGATGAAATTCATTGCAATGTCAGATATATTCTGCCACTTACCTACTTGGTGCTCATCATCACAACACAAGTCTGAAAGGGTTTCTTGAATCATCCTAATAAGACATTATCCGGCTATAACATCTGAATTATTTTCCCCATTGACCCACAAGGGTTCTGATTGCTTTTCATCATTCTGAATAAAGTTGCCCTTTGACTGTTTATATTTATGTTGTATGTGTACTGTCTATGTATGCATTTAATCTTGTAATCATTATATCAAGATGTTAACAGTAGACTGATATAAGCTTTCTAGCTTTATTGCAGAAAATGATAGAAAAGAAATACTATTTTTCAGCCAACAAGAAAATGCTAATACATTTCATTGTTTTCAAGGAGTATAATTGTGAATTAAATAGGAGGGGGAGCTTTTATGTAACAACAGAGACATATATTTGTTTATCTATAACTCCTGTCTGCATGTTTATACACAAATAGTCTGTTTTATAGCACAGTCTGTTTTAATAACTATTCTTTCAGTGGATGAAATAGACATTGATATACAAAAGCTTATGCACAAGGCTCTTTGTTTCTTGCAAAGATTAAACTGGCTATAATTCTGGAAACCAGTAGATGGCTCTCTTGCAAATATTTTGTGTTACTATAAGGCATTTGTAAGAAAAAATTAGTGTACTGACCAATATATTTCTATGTTCTCAGTAGAAAACTATTTAAGTAGGAATATCACAAAACGTGCAAAAACCCCAACTTTAGTTATCACGATGGTCAGATTCAAATTTGCAAAAAAAAAGTAAATTTTGTAATAGAAATGTGCTGATCTTGCTCCTGTTTTCAGTGACATAGCTCAAATACCTTTCAGTTCTGATCCAATTCTGTGAGTTAATACAGATCATTATTTATTTATTTATTTGGTTTATACCCCGCCTCTCTTTCCCAGTCAAGGGGAACCCGATCATTATAGCAATAAGGTAATCACTTGTAAAAGTTTTGCTTATACAATGATCTGTGCAACTTGAAATCTTTTAAATATTTATTTCAGATGCTAACTTAGGAGAAAAAATGATCAACTCCTAAAATAGTAGTGTTGGTTGCTAAAAAAAAATCTGACTTATGTCTAATTATATCAGAATGTTATGTAGACTTACTAGATCTAATCTAACATATTACTAGATCCAGTCAGGAATCAGATATACAATTTGAACCATTATTGTTCCCATATCTCATGCCCCAAAACAGGTTGAAAGAATAATCTAGTATTCCTCATCAGAATGTTTCAACCTGAGAGGACTTGGCAAATTCAGTATCCTAGTAGCAACATGGCAGTTAGGGGACATTTCCCCTGTTCACTGTGGGAGGAATATACTGTAGGAGTTTGCATAGAATGTGCACCTAGAGAAGTGACAGGAAACAGTTTTGGCAATAGAGACCTTCCCCAGAGAAAGGTCCAGATTAAGAAATTGCACATTTCTGAACTGAAATGAGGAGGAGGTTCTGGGTAACCACACCTTAGAACCTTTCAAGATGCATCTAATAGGTTAGAAGATTATGCCATGAGTTGGGCAAGCTTGATGTTAGGCCCAAGCTCAGAGATGACACAGTTGGGTTCAATCCATTTTTGCTCATGCCTAATGTGTAGAATATTGCTCAACTCAAGTTATAACCTTCTAACCTACTAGATATATTCTGAGAGGTTCTAGGATGTGGGTCGGCAACATGTGGCTCTAGAGCCACATGCAGCTCTGGGTCCTCCTGTGGCTCCCTGTCGGATGATCCCACCAGTGGCTGGCCTCGCCCTCCCCTTCCACTCACTCCTCACCTGCCCTGAGAAGAGAAAGTAGACTGTGGCGGATGGAGACTCGCTTCGTATTCCAGAGCAGGAGTGAAGCACCCCTCTATTTGCCTCTTTTTCCAGCTCTTGTTGGTGCTGTGTGCACCTCGGCCGATGGGGGAGACGCGTGACTTTCTCTCTGCCCTGAGACACTGGCCGGGCCAGCTGCAGACGATGCTCTGTGTCGTAATGGGCTCCAGGAGGAGGGGACGCAGTCTTCACCACTGTGAAGCACTCTTAAGTTTAAATGTGCTGCGCAAGATGCTGCAAGAGCAGCGAGCAGCCATGGAGGTGGCGAGAGCAGCAATGTCATCTGAAGCTGGCCCAGCCGGTGTCTCGGGGCAGAGAGGACGTTGCGTGTCTCCCCATATTTCTCTCGCCACCTCCATGGCCTGCTTGCTGCTCTTGCAGCACCTTGCGGCATCCCCTCCTCCTGGAGCCCATTGGCTGCAGCTGGTACAGCCAGTGTCTCGGGACAGAGAGAAAGTTGCGCATCTCCCTGGTACGTGCAGGACCCAGAAGGGCCAGAAGAAGAGGCAAGTAAAGGAGTGCTTTGCTCCTGCTCTGGAATACGGAGCGAGTCTCCATCTGCCACCGTCGCCCTTCCCTTCTCAGGGCTGGCAAGGAGTGACTGCGAGGGGAGGATGACGGGCGGAGCCAGCCAGTGGTGAGTTCAGCTAATGGAGCCACAGGAAAGGGACCAAAAAGCTTCATTTATCTGGGAACCTGAAATGACTCTTGATTGAAATCGTATGGTAAAAAGTACCCAAAGAAGAAGAAAAAAAAACAGCCAAAAAAACCCAACACCCCAATGCTCACCAGTTTTTGGAAATGGTTCAAGAGGGAAAACACACACACACACACGAAAGGGAGAGAGAGAGATGAGAGAGGGAGAAAGAGAGATGAGAACGGGATAGGGAGAAAGAAAGAGATGAGAGAGAGAAAAAGAGAGGAGATGAGAAGGACAATTATTATTATTATTATTGTTGTTGTTGTTGTTGTTATTATTATTATTATTAGATTTATACCCCGCCTCTCTTACCCAGAGAGAGAGAGATGAGAGAGAAAGGGAAAAAGGGAGAAAGATGAGAGAAAGAGAGGGGAGAGAAAGGAGAGAGGGATGAGAGAAAGGGAGAAAGAAACAGAGAAAGACACAGGATGATGAGAGAGGGAGAAAGAGAAAGAGGGACGGATGGAGGGAGAAAGATGAAAGAGATGAGGGGGGGAGGAAGATGAGAGGGAGAGGGAGAAAAAGTTGAGAGAGATGAGAGAAAGGGAGAAAGATGAGAGAGGGAGACAGATGAGAGGGAGAAAGAGATGAGAGAGGGAGAGGGAGAAAGAGCAGAGGGAGAAAGAGAGATGAGAGTGTGCCGAAATGAGTAGACTATCAATGAAAATCAAAGGAAAAGAAGACTCAGAATATTATAAAACATGGGAAGTATTATATAACTGGATGAGAAATAGATATAGAGACTAGAGATATATATAGAAATGTTAAGTAAACATGGAATAATATAGATGAAAGGAGATAAGCATGCCATGTTTGACACATCCAAGATCTGTATCTCTTAAAATGAAAATGTGATTTGTATTTTTATTGGGGGGGGGGTTGTTTCTTATTTTTTGTAGAAAATTAATAAAATTTGTTTTTTTAAAAAAGATTAAAAAGAAACGAAGCAGGAGTAAACAGGAGAAAAAACGGCTTCAGCTGAAGTTTTGCAGGTTGACACACTGCTTGTAGTCACCGTGTGGGAGTTGGCCAGCCATATAAGTTTGTTTAATAAATAAGTTGATGAATTGGAGTTAGGGATGGAAGTTCCTTTGCTCATTGCTCATTTCTCCCGGAGCTGCTACTTCTCAGCGGTTTCCATTGGCAGAGTCCACTGACTTCTGTGGAATACGTCTTAAATAATCCAGCAACAAGTTTCTGAGCCCTCAGTTATATCACTTGAAAATGTTGCCGTTCTTTTTTATGGTCCTTTTTTTTAATCGAATTAAGGATTGAGTTTATGTTTTGAGCATTATCATGGCTTCCCATTCCTATGGTTTCATTGTTGTCTTAATGAACCACAATAGTACTTTTTGCAACATCATAAGAGTCCTTAAAAAACACATCATCAAATTGGCTGAAAGAAAGTTGCTTGGCATCTGAACGGCTTATGTTCAGTGAACTTATGATTCATGATTACCTCAACTGATCAGTAGTTAAAAAAAATAACCCCATTCACAATTACTTTGACTTAACTGTTTCTTAAGCTGCTGACCATGTAAATACAAAAAATTGACATAAATAATTTCTGGTTAAAGTTGCCACATCTTTTCATCTCTTTTCCTTTTGCCTAAAGAATCTTGTAATTGTTCTTACTTTAAAAACAGCTAAATTAGTTCCATAATCTAGTGAATTGTAACGGCCTAATTAAATTTCCTGGGTAAATACTCACTTAGTTCTCTTTTTTTCATCATGCTGAATTTCTTCTAAGAAAAAGGGAGACTGTGGCGCTTGGCAAGGAAACGAACCGGGTGAAACACACATTGCAAAGGAAACTTCATAAATGGTGAAGCCCAAGCAAAACCTCTCTCCTCCAAGTCACTGCATCCTCTGGAAGGCTTGGTGCACTTTCCTTGTGTTTCTGTGTGTTGATCCACACATGATTCACCAATGGCCCTAGAAAGAAAGAGCTACAGGATATCAACATTTACTGTTGAAAGGTTCTATAAGCTGGAATTTATATGATCAGATGTAGGCTATGTTAAGCCTTTCACACATTACTAGTCCTGGGCTCATGACTGGAGGCAATAAACATCTGCAGAGCTGCAACCCTCTCATCCCTGATTGAATGTCTAGCTGATAAATCTCCTGAAAGTGAAAAATACGTTTCTAGAAAATAGGTTTCTGTGTTTGTTAGTTTTCTATGTTGGCTCCATATTTGGAGAAGGGCTTTAATGCTTTTTATTCGCACTCTTGCTGCTGAATTTCAGTTATTGTGGCTCTAAACATTGCTGGTAAAATTGCCTAATGCTAAGAATTTCTGGAGACAGTTTTCCTGTGTGTTAATCGAATGAAAGCAATCAAGAGAAAACATCTAAATGTAAGAAGCGACCAACAAAGAGGAATTGCAGGATGATGTGTTTGCAAATGGATCCAATAGAGAAATGATAAAATCCTATAGAACACTGGGTCCCAGCACAGATTTTGCTTCCCTTACATACCAAAGGAGGTGAAGTATAAATTGTGCTTTTTTTGAGCAAGGAGAAATAGCGCTGCACTGATAAATTAAGACTTGCAAAAGGCTTTTTACATTCATCAGTGGAACAGAAATTGAAAAGATAATTTCATAATCCTATGTTACTGCTATTAATACGATAGAAAGAGATTGGGTAGAGCAAAATTTCCTCAAACAGTTTAGGGGCATATAGGCAACCCTGAAGATACTCTGTACCATAGAGTCAGATGTGTTTTTAAATTTATCTAAATAAATACACAATCCCACTATTTACTTACGTTTAAAAGAACAATGTGCCAGACTAACCAATATCCAGTAATATTACACTTGACTCCATAGACCTGTATTTGCATTCTGCCTAGATGTTCATAGAAGTTAAAATCTTGCACATCTGATTATCACAAGATTGATGAGATTATGTCAGTAAGCATAATTGATCATTTGCATAAATTAGTTCTCAGAAGCTTAACTCTGGAAAAGCACCTTGTTGCTGTCCCTTTACAGATATCATACTTCCAGCATTTAGCATTGTTAGGCCTATATTGACAAAGAGACTTCACACTTTGAGAACAGCTTCAGCATACATACAACCTGTCGTCTCCAAGTACCATTGCTTTTTTGACATGGTATTTGTAAAGAAACAGTCTTCAAAACCTCTTTGCAGTGATTTCTTCCCTTTGTTCCCCTTCTATTGATATGTACCAACTTCTTATTCTAGTCATGAGTCAATTTCCCTCCTTTCTAAAAATGCTAGTTGCTTTCTTCCAAAGAAAATTCTTGTTCAGAATATTCCCAGCCTGCTTGGCCAATTTATAAAGTAAAATTATTTTCTTTCATCCTAAGAAAGCATGCATCTTTATTTCTAAGTAAAGATTGCAAAATCTGTTGCATATTCCCATGCTGATACGTCCAACAACTTGGATGTTGTATTTCATCATACCAGGGAACAGATGGATCTAGGTTGCTTTTGCTTGTGATCTGTTGATAGAATCTTGTTTTATTAACCAGAGATCAAAATAATTGCATACCTGTAGCACTGTATTGTTTTTATTTATTTATTAATATCATACCTGCGATACTTATGGTTATACCTAGATGTGGAAAAGGAATAGAAACATCAATTCTTAAATACAAGGAAAGCAGCAGTTAAGTTTAATCCATATTAAAATGTAGAAGAAACTTTGCACTTGGAGCTAGTACTTGATTTTCCTGCCTGTTGGGTTATATTTTGGTTGTGTTTATAAATCTGAAGTGGGAACAATTTAAGATTTTTGATACCACCCCAAGTGAACAAGCCCTGAACAGCTTTCTCCTATTTCTTACTTTTTTTAATTTTTTCTACACAAGGCAGTAGCAATTACATTTGTAATAAAAAGAATTTTAAGGATCTGTTTTCTTTTTTTCAGAGAACAAAGGTTCTACTGGCACTTGAAGCTCATATTTCCTCAGAGTCATGCTAAATTCACAGAACAAAGGTATTCAGACATACTTGCCAGCAAACTTACTTTCACATGAAGTTTAAACGATTATGTAGTTAAATTATTTAATTTAAATAATTACTGGATTATATTTTACAATTATATTTGGGTTTTGTTTGGAAATAATGCACAAGTTTCTGAATAAACAAACTATTGGGATATTTCCTTTGAGCTGTTTCAAAATTACATAGCATATCATCTTACCTACCCTGTTTCCCTGAAAATACGACCTCCCCTGAAAGTAAGACCTAGTTTGATTTTTACACATGCTCCCAATATACGTGTGCCCCTAACTAATAGGTTAGTCAGTGGATTACACTCACCCAAAATAAGACCTGATACCTTTTTTGTTGGCCAAAAAATTATAAGACAGGGTTTTATTTTCGGGGAAACACGGTAGTATTTGGCATGACCACAAGGGGATGCTGCAATGGTGGTAAGTGTGAAAACCAGGCACAAGGCACTTTGAATGGTTACTAAATGCTGTAAGTTGAGGACTACCTATAGTTTATCCATAGAATAAACCTATTATTGATATTGTTGATATATGGCTTTCTGATCCCATTCTTCAAAAGTTTCCTTCATTATTTTTATTATTATAATATTTTGCAACATTTTGCAGGCTTGTAAATCTTTTCCCTGCTTAAAAACTTTAGTCTTCTCTAGTTTCCAGTGTTTAAAATCATGAAATTGCTTTTCTTTATTATGTCTTGCAAAAATCAAAGCAGAATCAATTTCACACGAGAAGCCATTTGTTCTTAATAATTACTTCCAAAATCTTTTTGTAAAAGTTTTTATATTGCAATTTTATCTGGATCCTCAGTTCATTTATAACTTTCTAAGATAAAAATTGTACTTAGTTTTTTGCTGCTTGTTCAGATTCTTTAATTCATATGGTGTATGATTAACCTTTTCTTTTGTCCAGGATTGAAAGCAGACTCGCTCACTGTTTTCCAACTTGTTGCTCCAAAGGTCTCTAATAGCTTAAAAGTAGTTAATATACAATTTCCAAAAGTGATCAGAAAGATTTCTATGGATTTATCAGAATTTTAAAACTTAGGCAAAGGTTTTTGAGTATGTCAGCCTAGTTAGATAGTCCAGACAAGAAGCACATCCAGGAATACTAGCTCTATCTTTATTGTAAGGTAACATTAACCAGCCATCGCTGGGTTGCTCTTCCAGGTTCCAGCACATGCATGTGTGCCAGATAGCTGGTCTTCCAGTTTCCGGCATGCATACGTGTATGAATACAAATGGCCGACCTGCATGAGCATGCTGGAAACCAGAGGTTCAGCTTCCTGGCGTGCTTGTGTGCTGGGGAGCTGCTCTTATGGTTTCTGGCCTTCCCCTGCATGTGTGCTGGGGAGCTGTTCTTCCAGTTTCTGGCACTCCCCTGCACATGTGCTGAGCTCCCATTTTGGCATTTGGTGCCAAAAAGGTTTGCCAACACTGGCCTAGTCTCTGGCTCTTCTTATCTCCCAAGGTGATTCTCACATACTATTACCTTATAAGATAGGGACTTAGAAAACAGTTCCTTTCAACTACCAATTTCATCATCACTACCCGGTTTTTATTTTGGTGATGACTGTCATCACTTTCTCAATGCCATCATTTTCACCTGCTTTCATCTCAACACCAAAATGAGTTAGCTGCTTTGAGGGCCATTCTTTAGACCGGGGTCTCCAACCTTCGCAACTTTAAGCCTGGCGGACTTCAACTCCCATAATTTTCCAGCCAGCAA
>JANHGC010004411.1:8888-21054 GCA_027560395.1 Boaedon fuliginosus | reverse complement strand
TTGGAAGGGAAGTTGCTCACTTGCTGGGCAAGAACTAATAAGTGTGGGGCAAGGAATCAGCTGAAATGTAGGAAAGCTGGGAAGAAGTCGCAATAAGTTTAAAATCTTTATGTAAAAAACTGCCAATCAGCAGTTTGGTGTAGCTTCATTCTGGTTTGCAATACTTGTCTAGCTGCACTGTATTGTACACCTGAAAGGTTTCTGCCATGTCCAAACCTAGCAGACATGTTAAGGCATATGATAAGCAGTTCTTGAGTCAGTAACCAACAAATATATGGTTAACAGCTGGTTGAAAATCTGACTGGTAGTAGAATTGGCAGTTAATTTTCTGGTCTTTCATGGCATTCTATTCCATGTTAAGACTAAGTTTGTGTGTCCTTAGATTCAGCGTTGCTCTTGAATATTAAGGTCCTTAATGGAAGCGGTTCACTGGGAAGAATTTTTTCTTCCCCAAATTTTCTGAACAAGAATGGCACCCGTATAAAAAGATATGTTTCACTGATATCCAGATTGAATTATTGTCATTAATCCCTCTGGGCCTAATTCTGAATATTGCTAGAAGTGGCACTTAATTCAGAATACAGCTGTGATATGCTGCTTTCCATCAGTAGTAATTTCAGAAGAGAGTCATTGGTTTACCTGGCAAGTAGAAAGTGAAGAATGTAAGTCAATCTTAATAGGTCTGTCTCTCTCCCATATGGATTGTATAATCTTTGAAAAATTGTCTTTATTCCATTGGCATTTAAAGATGGCAACTCAAAACATGGCCTCCTTGGTGTATGCACCAAAATTGATTGAGCAACTTCTTCCCAGGAGGATCTGTTCCCTCTTTTTTATTATTTTTCCTTCTAAAATCTGTTTTCCTTAGAACTGTAAAAGAAACATATTTGGGGTGCCTTAATTTTAATTGTCTTAAGCAATTTTAAATATGGAATTATTGCATAAACGAATGTTTTAGGAGGGTTTTCTGTAACTGAATTTTCAAGCCATTGTGGTTATGATAGTCATAGCCAAGACTCAACATTTTCCTTCTCTGGGTCACATTTTTGAAATGTTCAAAGGGTATTTGTGTGTCTGAAATTGGGTTAAACAGTCACTGAAGTAGCATAGCCATCTACTTCCATGTTTTAAGAATTTAAGAATACATTCATGGCATTTTTACAACACACATCTGTTCTACAAATGTCTACAAATCTAAATACGTTGTATAGGAACCTTTTCCTTCAGCACTATTGTCATTTACGGTACCTAAAAAAATGAATTTCACAATTCACTGCATTATAAACATATGCACAATCCTTTATGAAAAAAAGTTAAAAAGTGCCATTTTTCAGAGTATGGTAATATACACTCTAAGGGAAATGAATTATTGCTTAACAGTGAAGTTAACTCTTAGATGATCCATTTTATTTAAAAATTGCATTCAAAAGTGTGTTAATCTACAACTTCAGTTGAAGTGGTTAAAGAGGTTAGCTGAGGGAAAACAGTTGGTAATTCACTTGACAAAGTGTCTGTGTTTTCAGGAAATTGCAATTTATTCAGTGTTTGAATCCTTTATATGGGGATGACAGCCAAAGAATCATTCAGGTGCCAGTGTTTTTTACAAATAATCTTTAAAAAGATTGATAATCTTAATTCTTCCTCTCGGAATTATTAGTATTGAGGCAGACATATATACAAAATTTCAAATAAATTGTGTAAACTAAAATCCAGTGTGTAGTTTTTTCCCTTGCCGTACAATTGTGTAAATCTTGATGTATTCTAGTTCAGAAATCATAACCACAAGGAAGGATTATTCACCACTTAGGAATGAATGTCCATCTGTTAGTTATTATCTCTGCTGTATTACAGCTCCTCTGAATTAATACATGAAAGAAATTGTGTTTTTATATATCTTCTTTGTTCCTTCTACCCTCCTACTTCATGAAATGAAGTCAGACATTGTACATTATTGTTACTAGAGCATATTATATTAGCAATGCACTGCTTTTGAGAGCCAGTGCAATACAATTATAATGCTTGCACTAGAGAGACCCAAGTTCATTCACCTTTTTCATGTTCAGCTATGGAGATCATTGGGTGACTTTGAGCAGTAATTTTCTCTAACCCTGACCTAGTCATAGGGCTATTATGGAGGGACGAATTGGAAGAACTTTATATGCCACCTTGAATTCCTAAGGCAGTGATGGTGAACCCATGGCACGCGTGCCCAAAGTGGCATGTGGAGCCATGTTGCCCGGCATGCAAGCCGTCTCCCAGATCAGTTGCACTGCACATGCGCGCCCGCCAGCTGACTTTCGGGCCTCTGTGCACATGCGGGGGAATGCAGGGAGGATCGCCAAGGCTGAGCTGGAGGCTTCTGCTTGCTTGCCCCTGTCCCCTCCCCCTCTCAGTGTGAGATGATTCTTCCTCACAGAGGGAATGGCAGATGATTCTTCCTCACACTAAAGAGCGGAGGGGACACCAGGGCTGAGGAGGAGGGGACAGGAGCAGGCAGAGAGAAGAAGGCGCCAGGGCTGCGCTGGAGCTTTCTTCTCTCTGCCTGCTGAGGGATGGGCAGGGAAGCGCAGGGTTGATGTCTGCATGCACAGGGAGTGGGGAAGCGTGTGAAAGATCACGTGCGTGCATGCATGCAAAGGGGGAATAGAGGGGCATGTGGCTGCGCACACATGCGCACGTGCGTTAACTTTTGGCACGGAGTCTTAAAAAGGTTCGCCACCACTGCCCTAAGGGAAAGGTGAGATAAAAAATATAGCAAGTAAGGAAATAAATAGATAAGTCTTTTTTCTTGTATCTTATGAATTGTTGACACACGTGGTTCCCAAATTCATTTCCTTGAGGATTGGTCTATAAAATGTAATGGTGACCAAATGACTGTTTTCAGGAGGATCTTTGTCAGTATATGTTGATATCAGGATATTTTTTAAAATTCTTATTCAATAATTCTTTTCCCAAGCGCAGTATTCATCTGAATACTCCGCAAGATGAAGAGCAACTCCATAAGATTTTTTATCTTTATCATCACAGACTGCAAAATTTCCATTATTAAAACTCCTGTTGAATGCCAAAGATTGATGAAAGATTAAATCCTGCAATGCAGTTGGAATGACTTAAAGGACAAAGGTTGTGAGGAGCAAAAAGAAAGATTTTAAAGTTGTACTATTTGATCAGAGAGAAACAATTTGTACAATATTTCTGGTAACTTCTACTGGACCTTTTACTAAAGCAACATTGAAAAGATGACAAATTTATAGGTTTCACATACGTATAAAAATTAGGCTATGGGAAGAAAAGGTCTGTTATTTGTAATTATAAAATGGGTTAAAAGTTACTATATTAGCTTATGCTTGGTGTGCTGAAGGTTGGATGCAACTTCTTTATCATTGTCTTTACTTTTCACTCCCCTCCCCCTTTACCTGAATTCCCTTAAATTTTTCTTTTTCCTTGTGGTTTATTTTGGATTTGTTTTTACTGTGGTCACTAAAAACTTCAGTAAAACCATTTAAAATAATTACCTACAGTATTTATACTCATTATGACAGAGAGGCAGGGTATATATTTTTAAAATTCACTGGAAATAGCATCTTCTCTAAAGTAAAATATTAGAAACTAACAAAGACCCTTTTGTATAAGGAGACACGAAAAAATGCACCTTTCTTAACCATGGGTACTGTGAAAACTAAAATTAGGAGAGATCAAAGTGAGCTAAACAACACCTTTACATCTTTCATTTATCTCAGAAAATTGTCTGTCAAATTGGGAGAAGATTAAGAAGTTTAAAAAGCCCAGGTTGAAAGAGACAGAGAAGATGGTAGCCAGCTTTGAAAAAAATAATGTCAGAAGGAGAAGGAAACTTTAAAAGAGAACAAGGACAAAGTTGTGAGTCAAATGGACTAGCACAACACTAAAGACTACAAATTATGATCTAGCAGTAAATACTTGTTGTATCCTATTTTTTGAGCCACTGTCATGTTTAGTCCAACATGATTAGCTAAAGTTTAGTATATAACCTTCTGGTCTCTTCTTAGCTTCCTTTCATCTCTTCCTTCCTTCCCACTAATCATGGAAATTAGATGTCAACAAGAACGTAAGAGATAAAGCTTTGTTATAAAATCTGTGGGTGTGTGGAGGTGTTTTCTTCTAATAAGAAAAACTGTCAGATCTGACATTGTCAGATTTACTTACTTTGAAACACCTAACCTAGGTTTGCTTTAGCAGTGTTGGAAGTTTAAGGTAGAATTGAAGATAAATTGAATAAACAAGATATTTTAAGGCTTGTATTACATGCTGAATAAATTTATGTTGTAGGGAAACAGAATAGTATCTTTTTAATGGAAAGGGGGGTAACCAAGGAATTAAAAATTAAACAGAGCAATAAGTTTAGTTAGTGACATCACTGTAAGGAAAACTCTTCTCGTCTCTTCTAATATTTTTATCTCTTCATACTCTACCAAAGGTTTGGGTATTAGCCAGAAGTTGTCCCTGCCTGTCAACCAATGAAGTTTACTTAAAACTAGGCCTTGGTGATCTAACACTTGAATAATTTACTATCATAAAATAGTTTAAAGTACAAATGTTTTATGCTCTGCCAAGCTGGACGCTAAGGATGTTTTGTCTAAAACATGAGATAATGGAAAGTGTATTGTGGCATGTGAATGACTTTAGCCTTTTGGTGGTAAATGTTTGCTTAACCAGAAAAGAATGTATGGAGATGCTTGCCAGTGGAAAGGTACCGCCGTACTTTGTATTAAAGTACTGTAAATAAATCAGCAAATATGTTTCTCCTCATATGCTGTTCCAAATGTTATGAAAGCACTCTTTGAATTTAAAATTCTCGTATTCTTTTTTAAAAAAATGGGTTTAGGAAGAACTGGTCATAATTACTTGAGGTAAAAAAAAATAAAACAAATTATTTTCATGATGATTGAAGTTGGAGTGAAAGGGAGTAACTCTTGCATAAAGTTATTTCTTTCCAAACCAGGAAATGCAAGTTGAATTACTGTATTTTAATTGAATTTGGACCATTAAACTGTAACCCTGTGAAGTTTATCAAAAATACCTGTGCCCTGTCGTTATTGCTAAGGAATTCTATGGCAGAAACAGTCTATACAAAATCCAGATTAGGATAATTGCATATTTGACATTGAAAGGGACAACCTGGTGCCTTTTGGATTTCTCAGACTCCCTGCCCCCGCAATAGTTTTAAGAGCATGGTAGTCATTTAATAATTATAATTTCACTTAGGAATTTATGTCTGTTCATTTGGGGTTTGGAGCATTGGCATTCTCATTTTCCTATGAAAAGCTTATTCTGAAGTATAGTACCTTATACATTAATAATTATAAAAAAAGTGGCTAAATAAAAGGTACCTGGTATATGGAATTGGTCCTAGATCCAAGTCATTTAGGTAATTCTAAAAATATGAATAAATTGAATTTTTCTTTGAGGAATTCAGTTTGTAGTTGTTGGTATGGGGAGTTCAGGATTAAACTAAATTACTAATTTGAATTCTGCTTTCACAAACAGTCATTAATTCTTCCCAACACTTTATTGTATATTAATTAAATTTTCAAAATTTGGTGCATAGAGTATTTTGCTGAATATTGCTAGATCATTATTGGGAAATTGAAAGAGCAATTTATTACTGAGATAATTCTCTGATCATCTTTCCACTTCTTTAACAGTATATAACCTATGGGCCCATCTACAGTATATCTAGAAAATCTAGTGAGATAAAGGGATAATAAAACTTTTTTAAAAGATGCTTTCAGCTATATGGCCTAACCAACTTTTTTAAGGCAGTAATATTCATTTTGCTTCGATACTCAAGGAATTAGATGTAACAGAATCAAAGTCATTAGAGTAATTTTTCCTGTTTGGTGGGCTGTTAGATCTGATAATCTTCCAATAATGGTGAGCTATTAGATTCAATAACCTCTAGAAATGAAATGAAATTACATGAATGGGGTGTCTTTAAATTGCAAGTGTGGATTAAAAACTCCTGTGATACGACTTCCTACATAGCAAAAGAGTAAGGTAAGGTAAGAGTACTATGTCATTTTTCTATTTGCAGAGAGTTGTAGGAGGGGCCCTTGTACTCCTACCTAGCATCATTCATAGTGAGAAATCTTTCAGTTTTATTTGTGTTCCACCTGTGTGTGTTCAGTTCATTCTACATGTCTCTTTGTCTATCATTACAATTCACATTACATAAAGGGTTAACAACAAATTGGCACTTCAATGTATCGGTAGGAATAAATAGCACTAACAGATCCCGCATCAAATTATATTAGAAGAAAGTCTACTATTTCCACATGTGTTCCATGTGGAAATACACATGTAGGAGGGAAAATCTCAAGCATTTTATATATTTCTCCCTTATAACATTACTGTTATTTTTATCATTTTGATTCCTACTGCTGCTTATAATTTTAGCATGTTGTAACTTGCCTAGAGTCTTCTGAGTTAGGCAGCTTATAAAATCTGTAAAACAAAATGAATAAATAAATGTTCTGTATTTAAAAATGGATAAATTATTTGCTATGTTAGCTACACAGTCATGTTTACTGTGGGTATATGCTTTTCTGTGGATACAGATTGATTTTATTCCTGCACTGAGCAGTGGGATTGGACTTGATCACGTAAATTACTTTTTCCAATTTTTTGTTTCAAACAAAAACTAAATATGGAACATGTCTACATCTTTGTCAGAAAGAAATGGCCTACTGTTTCAAGATATTGTCATCTAAGTGAGTTGAAATTTGGCAACAATTATAATAAAAATGCTAAAAGTATTCTTGCTATTGGAAAAATCCTAAAAATATTTAGACGTTTTTCAAAATTTAAATCCATTGATTAAGGCTTCATGGCCTGAAAATCTGAAATGTACATATTTACTTGAAGGCATTCTCCTACTAAAGAAATGTTAAGTAAAATAGTTGTAACTTTTCCTCCCTCCCTCCCCCTTTCTCTCAGAGAATGCTACATAGCTAAGTTATTTCAACATCATAAGCAAAGCCCAAATTAGGTATTCCTGTAGCTGGAAAAGGAAAAAAAATCTTATGATGAAACATCCTAAAAATGGACTGTTTTTAAAGGCCAACAATATGGAATTGCACATTGCAATAGAATGTTGAGCTGTTAGAGATGTGTTATTACCTCATAGATTTGAATAAATTTTAGGGATTTTCCATTGATAGCCTGAAATTCACGTCTCAGTTTATGGAATACAAGGTGAATTAGCACTGCATTAAAATATGTCTTAGAAAGTGACTCACCAAACTACTAAACATATTTTCACATGTCCAAGAGAGCTGAAGTTTGATCAGCAAACCTGTCAATTTTTTTTTAAGGCTGACATCTTTGAAAGCAATTGAATATTTGTTCCTGAAAAAAAATGTCATACTGTTTATGTTGGAATAGTCAAATCTCTATATAATACTTACTATGCTTATCTTTTCCAAAAGGTATCAAGAATTGGATGCCAATAAAAGCCTTCTAGACAATTTAAAAGGGAAGGTTGTCATTGAATATCCAACTCTGCATGTGGTATTGCGGAAATTCACAACAGATATGGTGATTCTTGGCCAGAATGTAAACAAAGGTATTCGTTGTATATCCTAAATAATGTTTGATGCAGTGAATAAACATATACTTAGTTGAACAGTTGTTTCAAAACAACAACAATAATAATAATATACAGCAAATACATATATTTATTTATTTATTAGATTTATACCCCCCCCCCCCCATTTCCCCGATCAGGGGAAATACATGATTGGCACAAATGTTTATCTTTATAGTTAAATTTCATGTAATTAATTGTTGCAGTTCTGATTTTTAAGTAATTGAATTTTATAGGATAGATACCTTACAAGTATTCTTCCAGATAATGCTCAAGTGTAGCATGTGTTTTAAAGTCTGCAGTTTTCCAGAACAAATGGCCCTTAATTGGAAGTCTATATACTACACAGAGCTTCAAATGTTCAAATTTTGTCTGGCTATAAATTCTGCTTTGTGAAGTTGAAAACTAGAATTAGTGTGATGGAATGAATAAAGTATATATACTCTCTGACATCCTATCGCATGATCACTCAGACATATAGACTGCATTTGTCGTATAATAGGAGGCTGAGAAAGAGCTGGGGGATGAAAAGCAATGCTTTTTATACACAGGAGGAAAGTTGACCTGAGCAAGAAGGGGGCAGGAAGTGTTGGAATTGGACTTGGTGGGAGAAAAGAAAAATGGTTAACACCCAAGGTACTCAATTCAACACAATACAATTCAATTGGTACTCAAACTTCTTAGTTTACAACATCTCTAGTACTTTTCAAATTATATGCCATTCCATGGTGCCAGTCCAAACTCATCAACTATTCCATTTATTAATAGCAATAGCATAGCAATACCGTTTCCCTGAAAATACGACCTCCCCTGAAAGTAAGACCTCGCTTGATTTTTACACGTGTGTCCAATATACGTATGTCCCTAACTAATAGGTTAGTCAGTGGATGACATCCTCCTAAAATAAGACTGGTGCCTTTTTTTGATGGCAAAAAAGATATAAGACAGGGTCTTATTTTTGGGAAAACACGGTAGTATTTTGGGCTTTTACACTGCCCCATAGTACTTTACAGCACTCTTTGGGCAGTTTACAATGTAAAAACATTATTTGCTTACTGCAAATAATTTATGAAGTTATAAAATATTCTGTGACACCCCTGTGAATTTTCTTCAGTGCTCCAAGTCACCATAGAGCACAGTTCAGGAATCATAAGGTTAGGTCACAAAGAAATAGGCAGTCTTGAGCTGCTGAAGAGTTACATGTTCCAAGGTGCCTGAAGAGCACCAAGAAAAAAAATGTTCAGCAAATTGAATTTGAATTTGATAGGATTGAGTACATTTTATAGATTTTCCATTGGTTGCCTGAAATACACTTCTGTCTTTATGGAATAAAGGTGAATTAGCATTATGCAAAGGAAGAGGATTTGTCTAACTGGCACAGATATCCAGAGAGAGGATGCAAAGGCACTAAAAAGATAAAAGTTATTCTAAATGTGAGAAATTTCCAGTAAGCTTTAAGCATAGTTCTTGATTAACTGTGAAGAATTTAGCAGCAAACATATTTTAGGGGAAGCTCACTCATTTCAACAGCAATGGTACTGTTGCCAGCATATGGTGAATCTCTGAATTCTCATAAATTATTTGGCAGCAGAAGCCAGACAAAAAGGGAGAGTTAAATTTTGTTTGGATGCTGAACCCCACTTGTATTGCTATCCAGCTGAAAGAATAAATTTTACAGAAAAACCAATCTTTCTATCCTTGATACACCATACATTTTTTAAAAAAAACCTGGCTCAGTTCAGGAAAAAAGCCCTTGTATGCTTTTCTTATCTGATCAATCCAGGACATTTATGATGTATGGTTATTAAGATATTTCTTGGTAGAATTATACAGATGTTGTTGACATTTTAGTTTTTTTTCTGTTTCTCAATGCTCATTATTGCCTGTAAGTTTTCCATTAGTTCTGTTTCAGTAAAATAAGTGGTCCTTACTGGGTGGTGTGGATTCATCTCTGTATGTAAAATTATTTGACCTCCTTTGAGTAAGAGTTAATAGTGCTGTGAAAGGAGAATTGGGGTAAGCTGGAACACACATGGAGCCAGGTGATGAGCAGATCAGGAAATGGATGATCACACTGTGACATCAAAATCCAGGCAATAGGCAGTCCTAATTACCATATCTTTGGCTCCAATTCCAAAGCATTATGTTGAAATATTGAAATGTGCAGAGATAATAGGACTCAACAGTTTTCTGTATATTAGAGATCTAAGATTAGAGATACTACCTGACAAAATTATTTTGTTAGCTGTTATAACTGAAAAAAATTGCATATGTTGCTTTCTTTTTTTTATATATATAAATTTTTTTATTGTTTTCAGAGTTTATATAACATAAAACAATGCATTTTGTGTCCAACTGGATGCTTCAGAGGTCATAAATTCTCCAAAATTTAATCTTATCTATAGTCAGTTAATACATCAATTAAAACATTAATAAATTCCTTAACAAAAATAAAAAAAGAAATGAGAACATCAGCATAACTACTTATTTCCCCTCTTCCCAAACTTTACAAATAAAACCCTTCCCCTCACTTCCATTACAAAATCTAAAAAAAATCCCCATGTTGAACAGTATATTTATTACTTTAAATTTCCCATTCTTAAAATGTCATTTACCTTCATTAACTTAGTTGATTAATTTTTAATTTTAAAATTTTCTAAAAATACTTCTCCACCAAATGGCATGATTACAGTATATCCACAATATAAAAAATAGTTACTACATATCTTTAAATCGTTCAACACAATTACCGTCCAATACCAACTACCCCTATTAACCTTCATCCCGATTTTTCCACTTCAAGAAGTCCGCTTTCCCACCCCCTTCCAGTCTCCATTTTCCTTCTGGTTTGCAATATTCTTGATTCCTTTGTTTCCTCTATCGATCTTCATTGTTTCCTCCCTCGTTTATTATCTGCCTCTCCCTCTTGCGGTCCAGCCTGTTGCTCCTTTCTCCTTTTAACTTGTTTAGTCTTTACAAATTCAATTTCTTTTGGATTCCTTACAAAGTACACCCGTAGATCTTTCTCCCACTGCGCTCCTGCCATCGCCATCTTTCCTTCTTCCTCGTCTTTCTGCTCGCATGCCTCCTCCTCCTCCACTCTTTCCGGTACGGTCATTTTAAATTCTTGGAAAATTTTGTCCATTTCTAGCTTAAATTCAACTTAAAAGTTGTTCAAAACAGCTGGGTCCAGGGAAGGCTTCTTGAGGAGGAGTCTCACCACCACCTCCTTCAAGGCAGGCAGGAAGCACCCCTTCCTCAAAGAAGCATTAATAACCATCCTCTCTTGGGAATCACAGGAAGAAAAACATGAACACCAAGAATGTTGGATTCTCTGTTTAATCGCACACAAGGTATAGGAAACTGAAGCATATGTGAAAAGTGTCAGGGTTGGATCTCTCTCGGACTTCTTAAATCAAAACAGCATACTGACGTCATCTTGGGATTAAAGGAGCCACATCCTAACAGAGATCCAGAACCTGACAGTAAGAATGATCACCACATAACCTTAACGGGGAAAAAAAATTATTGGGAAGTTTTTAGTGTCCTGCAATTTATTTCTTCCATTGTTATGATCACAATATGCAACCTTTCAATTTTATTCTCCACAACTTTTATTTATTTATTTTTTAAAAAATGATCTTTAGGTATTAATGCTTTTTTAATCTCCTTCCAACTCCCTGGCATATTTCCAGTCTGTAAGATAAAATGAATCATGTTTCAGAAAGATTATAATAATTCATCTTCAAAATGTCGATAATATGAGGCTGGCAAACCATCTGGCTGAGCCACTTTTACCTTTTTTATAGCTTGACAAACTTCCCATATTTTAATGGGTCAATTCATTAGTTGTTTCTATCTTTCTGTGATCTTTAGTAATTTTATTCTTTAAATATTCATCAACCTTGCCAGGGAAATTTATTCTAAATTATACAATTTAGTGTAGTATTTATGAATTATTTTTGTATCTTTAAATTATTGGTTGTTAAGGTATCTCCATCTTGTAATGTTAATATTATTGTTTTATTTTTTTTTGTTACCTTAACTTATATACCAACCATTTTCCTGGCTTTTTTGTAAATTTAAAATTAGTTTCTTTTACATAATTCATTTTTACTTCTATTTCTCTTACTGTTAAGAAAACCAGCTGATGTTATAAAAATTAATTTGCTTGGGAATGATTTTCTTTCTGGGGAATTTCTTTAATTTGTGAAATTCCCTATGTTTCTCTCTTATGGTATTATTTTTTTCTTTTACTATTATGCAGAATGGCCCTAATTGCCTCCTTTCTCTCCCCCGGGGAACCCGAGGCAGCTTACAAGGAAATTAAAATGCAATACAATAAAAAGCATATTTAAAACAGTTAAATAATAAAATCAACAAAATCAAACAATCACACGTCATACAACAGTCACTCTTCCAGGGGGGTCATCAGTTCCACGCCTGCCGACAGCCAGGTCTTAGTGGCTCTTCGGAAGGCCAATGCAGAACGGGTATACATTTCTTTCCTCCCTCTTCAAAGAGATACCCATAGTTTTAATT
>JANHGC010004409.1:84474-95465 GCA_027560395.1 Boaedon fuliginosus | reverse complement strand
CCTCGCAGCCCCGTCCAGCCTCTGCCTACGGGACTTTGCTTCCCCTTTTACTACAGCAACAGCAGCAAACACGGCACACCGCAGGGGGAGAAATAACCCCCCCTGAAATTAAGGCCAGGCCCGATTTTTGGGGTTCAAAAGCAAATAAGACCCTGTCTTATTTTCGGGGAAACACGGTATTAAATGTCCAATACCCATACAATTCAAAGGCAGTATAAATTTTTTTATTTATACCCCTAGTTTATCGAATCCATTTGGTACCTTCAATGATACATTAAATTTATAGGGTTTCTTCTTTTGATATATGTACACTATACTATATTTATATTTATTTATGCATGCATTAATGATGTGCTGCATTTTTTAATTCTGTGACTTGGTCTTGGACCATAAACATACACATGAGCATATTGTTGGAACTCACTGATCAGAACTTAGTTTAATAAATTAAGTTCTGCACAAAACTTTTCCTGTGGTCTTTACTTTTCCCTTTTCTGCCATAAGGATGATGGTTACAAGTTGTGTAACAAGTTAGGATTATAAATCAATTTCAAGCTTTAATTTAAAATATTAACTTTTTCCATCCTCTTTACAATTGCTTCTATATTTGAACTAAATGTATAATTGTAAGCCGGTGTACATGGTTCCCCACCAAAAGGGCTCCCTATTTTTCTACTTGCATTTTTATGTGCTTTTTAACTGCTAGGTTGGTAGAAGCTGGAACAAGTCACAGGAGCTTACTCCATTATGCGGCACCAGGGATTTGAACTGTCAAACTGCCGACCTTTCTGATCGATAAGCTCAGCGTCTTACTCACTGAGCCACGGTGTAGCCTTCTCTCTAGAGAAGGCTATAAAGCTGGGAAAGAGAAAAGAGACTAGACTGATCAGCAGCAAGATGGAAGGCCTCAGTGGGGATAGTTGCACTGTTCGAAAACCCGTTTGACCAGATTAGGGACAGATCATTGCAGAGAAAATCTATGTGGTTGATAAGAGTCAATACCAATTTGATGACACATAATTAATAGCATATCTGATGTTTGTGCTAAAAGGACCATACGGGATAATTTTTATAAATAACGTTTATATCATTCATGTTCATCTAATTCATATTGAAACTTAACTGAATTAATCTAGTTGATTTATACAAAAAAACTTCAAACATATTGTACCTTATTATTTCCATAGGCCATATCCATGGCTTCCAGAGACAATGAACAAAGTGCATTTATTAAATGATGTAATGAGACATCATCCAGGTATCTGTGGGGAAGGAATGGTGGAAGAAATCAAGTATTAAAACTATTTCAAAATGAATAAGAAAAAAGAACCCCAATGTGGGGCTGTTTGCAACAAATAAAAGTGGTTAGAATTATAAAAAGAGGTGTAATAGATAGCAAGAGACAGTTTTATAACTGCGTATTTTAAAATTTGTTTGCAAAGTCATTTTCTTACTGTGAACTTTCAAAAAGTCTGGAAAGAATGTTGGAGATCACTGGCAAATCAGTCATGACAGCTGTAGTTAAAACCTAAAAGAAATAATTGCAAAATTTGGTAAATGTATAAGTAAAAACATATGATATGATCACCATTCTATTCAATAAAGTAATATATATCTTACTGTGCTAGGTCCTTCTACAGCTCTTCCAGGCTTTAAAGCACCTCCAATGCCTGGTTTCAGACCAAGAATCCATACAAGATGCTAAAATGCACAAAAAACAACAACAACAACAACCCATCTCACTTTAAAATTTGAAATACCTTTGTAAAATATTTACTTTATTAAGGACGTAAGTATGTTCTTCTGTGTCAAAGTGTGCAAAGTTCTTATCACAATTTAAAAGCTTAGACAAAACAGCAAAAGACCATTATAGCTCTATATAACCATTCTAATCGATGCTGTTGATTAGAACATGTGGTTTCATGCATGGTGGGATTTCATACATATTTGGATACCCAAAGTCAAGGTGACTGTCTGGCAAAATTGAATTGATCTTATTTTTAGCAAAGAAGAAATTTCATTGCTCAACCATTGAAAACGATAAACATCCATTTTTATGAAAAATCTAAAATTCACCTGGAGTGTAGCCAAGACAAGTTGCCATGATGTACCAAGGATGGCTCCATGACAATGAGCCAAGCTAAGCAGTGTCCTCATGCATTGTATATTCTTCGATGTAAGCTAAAAGAAAAAGTTTAAACAGTTCCCATTTTATAGATGTAACCTAAAAATGGTTTATAAGTGAAAAACGTATATAACCGATATAAAGGGAGCAGACACAGTAACCTAGTTACTGGAAAGTACTGTAAAACATTTATAAAGAATCCCTCTGCCAAGATAAGATTCCTCCTAAAGGCAAGAAAAAGTAAAAAGTAAAAAGGTAGTGACTTATCCTTAAAGAATTCTTAAAAGCATACTGAGAAACATTTTTTTAATGGAAAAGAATGTAAAATACTATGAACTTTGATTACTTACAAGGCTGCTCACCAAACATGAGATAGATAAGAATAGCTTATCTGTTTAAAGGACTTCCTGTTTTTATCAGGGCAGGGATGAGCCAAATCAGAAACCCACTGTGACAACGAAACACCAAGATCTGCACAGTGGCTCCCTAGTCCTCATCCAAAAGGGTGGTTGGCAGGATACCTGAATATGCAGGTGAGTAGGTGGGTTCCCCTTTCTCTGCATGCGGGGAACAGGCAGGAAAGGAAGGGAGGAGAGCAGATGTAAATTTTGCTTCTGATGGATGGTTGCTCCTCTTAGC
Source organism: Boaedon fuliginosus (assembly GCA_027560395.1). Lineage (NCBI taxonomy): Eukaryota > Metazoa > Chordata > Lepidosauria > Squamata > Lamprophiidae > Boaedon > Boaedon fuliginosus. The sequence goes on along the minus strand of JANHGC010004409.1, from coordinate 92,701 downwards.
AGTTTGGCGAAAAATGAAAACTAAGAGGGAAATCACCACCCAGAGCCCTCGCCGAGGGAGATGGGCGGTTAAGAAACATGAAATATAAAACAAACAAAGCTTGCAGAGAAAAAAATGGCAAAGAGGAAGCACAGTGGACAAACACAAAGGAAGTCTACATGTACAAGCCATCATCTAATTTTAAATCATTTCAAAACCAGATTGCGTTCTCCAATAGCCATGCAATGAAAACTAGAATGGGGCCATGAAGACAGAAGCAAGCTCAGGAAGATGTAGACCCCAGCTGCAAAGGCGTTTCTTGGCTATTTTACTTCCTCTTACACAGGTAAGTAGGTGTCATTCAAGCAAAAGCTGTAAACGATGAATCTGAAAGTAACTGTAGGTTACTTTGGCAATGAACATGCTTCCTTTTATAACTAGAATATGATATGAAATTTTGTCTTGTGCACTGTATTAAACCATGATATATTTAATCACAGTTACTGTGAATAAATCATAATGCTTGCTTCAGGTACCATTGTTAATATTAAACAATTTGATGGCTTAATATCATGAATAAATCTAGATCAAATATGCTATATAACTTTAGACGTGAGAGATTAAAATGGGAGCTATCTATACTGTTCCTCAGTGAATACATAATTTAAATATAATGGTAGTTAACATTAGCTCCCTCTCTTCTGTTTTTTTCACTATGCTATAATAGAAGTACCATCCTTTTTAAAAGTGTAATATTCTAACAAAACAATGTCATGCTAATGGGGGGAAAAAAAGATTGCAATAGCCGATAAAACAAAATTTGGACAATCTAAAGTTCAGATTTTTTTAAATATTGTGCCAATCTCCATACTGTCTACCTACCTACACACACACACACACACACACACACACACACACACACACACACACACACACATGGATATAATTACATTTTGTACAAAAACACTAAATAATTAGCATGCAGCCTTGACAAGACATTAGGAAGCTTTCCAATTAATGAAAATATACCTGAGTTTACTGAGTTTGGCATGGCTTAATAATGATGGGGGGAAATGAGAAAAAAAGAGATAGGTAATAATGAAGTAGAAAAGAAAGATTTACAAACTGTATTTTACCATTACTGTTCCCTGTGGTTGGAGAGCCAGTGGTTGCCCCACTGCTACAACTTGCTGATGAGATTCACTTGAGGGACTGATCATTTGCACATTTTGACCTTGAATAGAATATGCTGGAACGCAAGAGAATATTTAGATATGAACTTTCATTAATATATATCTTATATATTAATATACCCATATACATAGATATAAATGTTTATTAAATCTATTACTTATAGTTATAACAAACTATTAGTAATACATTTTAAAAAATCCTTAAAAATAAATTTCCTACTAATAGAGACATTTTAATGTAGCCCTTCACATCTAAAATTATGCTGTGCATCCAAAATAACAATGAAAGTGTTCATAGGCACATGGAAGTTTGTAATTTCTATGGACTATTAATAACATTCAACCAGTGAAGAAAAGACTGGTGGGCTTTCAGAATCTGGCCATATATAATTCTTTATATTATATTAATCTATATGTATAAAAGAGAAGTGTGGGTGTGTGGGTTTGTGGGTATGTCCCAAATAGACTCTTCCATGTCAGCACCAATCTGGCCCAAACCTGCCAGAAACAAAACTTGCACTCCAGAGACGAGCACTGGTGTGTGTGTGTGTGTGTGTGTGTGTGTGTGTGTGTGTGTGTGTGATGAACGTCTTTGGGGGGCCTGCACCCCCCAAAAATGGTGCCGAACAGCACACCCCCACCCACATTTCATTGTCAAGCTCTACTGCACATGTGCAGAGGGCTACAGGCAATGCATGCAAATCGGACGCTCTCCAGCCAATAGAGGCAAGGCATGCAACTTGGGCAAAAAACACTGGGAATTGTAGACTGCAGCATTAGCAAGAAAGATGGAGAAGAGAACTAAGGGAGGAAGAAGGATGAGGGGGAAGGAAGGAACACAGAAGGGGGAGATAAGGAAGGAGGGAGGGAGGAAGAATGAAGGAAGATGGCAGGGAAGAGAAGTGAGGGAGGAAGGAAGGAGGGAGGGAGGGAAGGAGGAGGACGGAAGGAAGATGGCAGTCCCATAAAAAATTACCCAGGCAATGTTGGGTAATCAGCTAGTTCTTTATATTATATTATCATTCACTTCTTACAGTTCCACATGATATTCTGACAAGTACTTGTGTCTAATATATATTAAGAAAACTGCATTCTTTTAAAATTGCAGAGCATTTTTGCATTCAGATGATGTAAAAAAAGTCTAAATAATATCCTTACATTTACTTGAAAGGGCAGCACTAGTAGCATTCAGTACTGTCAAGGCATAGTGAGGAGGCAAAGAACCTTTGCAAATAGCAGTAATAAAGGCATCCCTTGATGTCACAAGACTTAATTTTCCACACAATGCAGCCATAGTTAGTTCTGCTTTTAGAATATTTTCTGTGGCAGCTTCATCGGTGCTGAAATAGTACAGAAATTATTAACACAATCCATACATATTAAAAGTAATTTCAATTAAAAATAAAACATAAATGCTTTCCTAGTATGATGTGATTGCTTATTGGTATCCTACGACTATCACTAAGTGTCTCATCTCATGATCCTTGCTGAATGTACTCTATTATTATTATCATTCTCCATTATATACACTGAGAGTTTAGGCACCAAAGACAAATTCCTTGGGTGTCCAATCACACTTGGCCAATAAAGAATTCTATTCTAAATATCCATATTGTTCCATTGGAAATGAAATACATACACAGTGTGCACAATTATTAGCCAAGTGAGTATTTTAACCATATCATCATTTTTATTCATATTTTTCCACCTCCAAGCTGTATAAACTTGAATGCTTAGTGGATATAAGCATATCAGGTAATGTGTATTTCTGTAATGAAGGAGGGTGTGGCCAAAGGAAATCAACACTCTTTATCAAGGGGTGAATAATTATTAGACGGCTTCTTTTCCTCAGGCAAAATGGGGCAAAAAAAGCGATTTAACTAACTCTGAAAAGTCAAAAATTGTAAAAAGTCTTTCAGAGGGATGTAGCACTCCTGAAATTGCAAATAGTCAACAGGATTGCAAGAAATGCATTGAGAAAAAGAGATGCACATTAACTCCCAAAGATTTGAGAAGAATCAAATGTGGAGCTACCAGGAACCCATTTTCCTCCAGCGCTGTCACATTCCAGAACTGCAGCCTACTTGGGGTGCCCAGAAGTACAAGGTGTTCAATACTCAGACATGGCCAAGTTAAGGAAGGCTGAAACTCGAGCATCAATGAACAAGACACATAAGTTGAAACAGCAAGATTGGGCCAAGGAATATCTGAACAGTTATTTCCAAGGTTTTATGGACTGATGAGATGAGAGTGATTCTTGACAGACCAGATAGATGGATCAGTAATGGGCACAGAGCTTCACTTCGACTCAGATTCCAGCAATGGGGAGGTGGGGTACTGGTATGGGCTGGTATCATTAAAGATTAGCTAGATGGACCTTTTGGGGCTGAAGATGAACTCAAAATCAACTCCCAAACCTACTGGCCAGTTTTTAGAATACACTTTCTTCAAGCAGTGGTCCAGGAAAAAGTCTGCATCATTCAAGAAGACCATGATTTTTATGCTGGACAATATTCCATCACATGCATCGAAGTACTCCACTGTGTGGCTAGCCAGTAAAGACCTTAAAGATGAAGGAATAATGACATGCCCCTCTTCCTCATTTGATCTAAACCCTACTTAGAATTTGTGGGCCCTTCTTAAATGGGAGATTTACAGTGAAGGAAAACAGTGCACCGCTCTGAACAGTCTCTGGGAGACTGTGCTTGCTGCTGCACAAAAAGTTGATTGTCAACAGATCAAGAAACTTGACAAGATTCCATGAATGGAAGGCTTATGACTGTTTTTGAAAAGAAGGATGGCTATATTGGTCACTGATATATTTTTTTTGGAGATGTCAGAAATGCTTATTTGTACATTTCAGTTGCTTATTATTCTCACTATAACAGATGCAAATAAACAAGTGAGATGGGCAAATTTTTCACGTTTTATTTAGTTGCATAATAGTTCTGCACACTAATAGTTGCCCAATAATTGTCACATATAGATATTCTCCTAAGAAAGCCAAAACCTCACTTTTACTTTTTTAAATATTCAGGTTTGAGGTTTATTATCATTTTGGATTGACCGAGAGCACTGTAGTTATTCAATAATAAAATTAACCCTCGAAAATACAATGTGCACACAATGTAAAAGGAAAATATTTACATAAGAATTTACCAAGGTATATAAGACATGGAAGATAATTATTAGAATAATTCTGAAGACACAAATTTAAAATAGAGTCCTTTAATAATATGAGCTTATTAATATCTTTCAAATGTACATGTTTTGAAGATGTACATGTTGTAGAATCTTTCTGGAAAATCATTTTGTATATTGGATTACAAAAAATAAAGTACAATAAAGCTTTGTATTACAGTAAAGTAACACAAACTTTTATATCAGTTCCAATGTTAGTGCTGTACAGATAGGAAGATCAATCTTACAGAATTCTCAGAAATGATAATTCTAGCTAGGAAAATCTGAAAGTTGATGAACGTCAGTGGAGGTCTCTGATTTATGCTATCATTTATTTATTTCAAGCAATTGTTACATTATCAGCTGTGGTGGTATAGTGGTTAGAATGTAATACTGCAGGCTAACTCACTGCTCACTCCAGAAGTTCCATTCGGAGTGGCTCAAGGTTGACTCAGCCTTCCATTTTTCCAAGGTCAATAAAATGAGAACCCAGATTGTTGGGGGGCAATATGCTAACATTGTAAACTGCTTAATTTAAAGGTAAAGGTTCCCCTTGCACATACATGCTAGTTGGTTCCCAACTCAGGGGGGCAGTGCTCATCTCTGTTTCAAAGCCAAAGAGCCAGCGTTGTCCGAAGACGTCTCCATGGTCATGTGGCCAGCATGACTAGATGCCGAAGGTGCACGGAGTGCTGTTCTCTTCCCACCAAAGGGGGTCCCTATTTTTCTACTTGCATTTTTACATGCTTTTGAACTGCTAGGTTGGCAGAAGCTGGGACAAGTAAGCTCACTCCATTAAGCGGCGCTAGGGATTCAAATCGCCAAACTACTGACCTTTGTGATCAACAAGCTCAGTGTCTTACCTACTGAGGCACTGCGTCCCTGTAAACTTCTTAGAGAGGGCTATAAAGCACTGTGAAGTGGTATAAAAGTCTAAGTGCTATTGCTATCATCTACCTGGTATCAAAAATGATAAACCTCATGTGACCATATTTATGAACACTGTAGTTTAATGTTAAATACTGTAGATGTAAGTTTTCTCTAGAAAAATAGAAGAGAAAAGCTTAGTCTTGCTAAATTAATCAGCTAAATTGCAACAATATCCAATTCTTTATAGCTTTTTGGCCATAAATATTTTTCTATAGTTTTGTCTCATTTGGCTCTTAAGAAATAAGATACTTAGTTGCCTTGCAATTTGCGATCCAAAGTCTTAGCTTGCCTGTAAGAAAGCCTAATTTTCAAAAATGAAACTATTTAAAAACAATCCAATACCTAGCATCCAGCAGTAAAGAGAATGCAGCAAGAAGACCACACCAGCAGGCATTCACCATTTCTTCCCAAACAGCTCTGTGATCTTAAAAGCAAACAAATTTACAACACTATTAAGTAATGCTCAGCAAATCAATTGTAGAAGAGACAGTTCTGGGTGCATTTTTGTTTTCACTTAACGTACACTGTCCCCACCGTCATGTGCTCAGTTTCCGAAATCCTTTGTCAGCTATCAACAAGGAAAGTCAACAAGGGAGCTGGCAGGAAGTCACAAGTCATGATTGTGTAAACTGCTTGCTTAAAGACCCACGTGACCCCTGCTTAACGACGACAGCTGGAATGGTGGGAACTGCCATCACGAAGTGGTACAATCGCAGGATGCCATGTTTTATAATGGTGTTGTTTAGCAGTGACAATTCCAGTTCCACTTTCCATTGTAAACCGAGACTGCCTACCCTTTATTCCCATCATGAAGATGAAGTCATTTGTCAATGCAAAAATAGCTACAGACAATCCCAAGATAATTTTTCCAATTTTCATATTTTTAATCTGCAGTCCAGTGCTTTAGTTTAGGGAAAATATAGTTCAACTGTTGTCATCTAATGAGAGGTAATGCAGGTAAGTATACTCAGAAATACTATTCTAACTTTATTCTAACTTGATAGTAAGTACATCTCTACCTGCTCACATCTACAGTCAAAGAAACTAGAGAAGATCTTGGTGAGATGTTTGCCAGGTCCCTATTTCTTCTGCAGGTTAAGCTGCCTACTATCTGACCATTAGACTGTGACTCCTCCTCCTCTATCCCAAGATTAGTCCCACATTCCATGACATCTTTAATTCAAACTCATAATAATCTAAAAGGTTGTTAAATATGGCAGTCCAAAGTTTAGGAATAGAATGGGATTTTTTTTTTAATAAAATAATACATGCCAGTTTAAAGGGCAAAACTAATGGAATATTTCAACAGCACTCACAAACACTCAATAAACACAATCTAAAGAACTAATTTTGTATATTTAAAAATGATCAAATGAATAAATATATTGTAAATCCACAAAGTTTTGTCTGAATAGAAAGCGTAGCTCATTCAGAAACTCCTCAACGCCTTCTTCCTGTCATCATATACCTGTATCTTTGTCAGTTTGATCAAATGCTGAATGAATATCCTGGCAGTGTGAAGATGGTGTCGGTGAGGACTGTGCATCGGCTGTGGATATTTGACTGTCTATTTCAACATGTCCCAATTCTTCTTCAATCATGTTAGTTATGCCACGGACAAGATCCAGCAAACAATGAAATGCTACTGACATAGCATAACCTTCAGGAATTGTTGGTGGCTCAACTTTATCCAACATTTCTAGACTAAGATAGGAAGAAAAACCCGCCCAAAATCAATTATATGGAACTGCTAGTTTATGAATAAGATTTACATTACTGCAAAAGACCAGCATGCCTGTCCATAGTCAAAAGAGAACTGGAACATGATTAACCTAAGTCAATAAGGCAGCTGAAAATAAAACTGGTTAAATGGTTATTTTTCAAACTGGATGATTTAGGGAAATGGAAATTCTCTAAGAGCAGGGGTCCCTGAGTTGCTGTGGACAGGTGGTGGTTGGCGGGGGAGAGGGGATGGTTTTGAGCGGTGTGTACCGTTCGTGCAAATGCAGCTTTGCGCAATTGCCTGCTGCTTGCAAGCACTGGTTTCCAACAGGCTGTGCCCTGGCATCAGGTCATGGACCAGGGGTTGGGAACCCTTGCTCTGGACTGATTAAACCAAATAAGATGACATCAATATTTAAGGCTTTGGAGATCTGTATGTCAAAAAAAAAATTAGTCTCTAAAGCTTTCAAATACTATTCTGACGCAAAAGCCGTAAGAATAGCTCACATTATTCATTGCATTTTTGTTCCAGTCTTTCGTTAGGTAGGTTGGTAGAGCATACAGAATAAAATCCACAATTTTAAATATAGTAATGAAATGAAATAATCTAAAAGTAAAGGACGAATAAAAACACATGGATAACAAAAATACAATTAATTAAAATACTAAGTAACAACATCTAATGTGATGCAAACAACCCATCTGTGTGATTTTATGAAGACAGATCAGTGAAAGGAAATATTGATCTGCTGCCATCACTGTGATGCAACAGATCCCAAAATAGTCTCTAGATCAAAATCGGTTACAGTTCTACATTCCTTTTCAGTTCTATTCTACTTCTTATAGGTTGTCCTTGTTTTGCAACCATAATTGAGCCCGGAATTGTTAAGCGGGTCTTTACATGACAATGTTACGTTTTTTGGTGGCAATTGTGAAGTTAAGCAAATGGGAGCATCATTGAAGAGCATCTGGAGACTTCAGTTGGTACAGAATGCAGCCGCGAGAGTGATCAAGGGGGTGCCTCGATGCACCCATATAACACCTATCCTCCTCGAGCTGCATTGGTTGCCAGTGGTCTTCTGGGTGCAATTCAAGGTGCTGGTAACAAGTTATAAAGCCCTTCAAGGCTTAGGGGCGGGATACCTTCGAGACCGCCTGCTGCTACCACATGCCTCCCAGCGCCCAGTGAGATCCCATAGGGAGGGCCTGCTCCGGGTCCCGTC